>JAUTXW010005214.1:0-129078 GCA_030620095.1 Kuschelorhynchus macadamiae
AGAAAATAATATTAAGTGGCTATCTTAATAATATTGCGTAATAGAATAAAGTTTAATAGCTCGATAAAAGAATCACACATTTTGGTATTCACTGTGTTTTCTGATTTGATTCATAATGTTGGTGACCTTTGGAACCGCACTCTCTATCTCTTTTCTTTCCCTGTTTTGTTGTATGTTTTAGGACGCGGGTGAACAAATGAACTAAATTTGCTTTTAAACGAGCAAATATCTCAAAAAACGGTTGTCTTCTCTTTCAATATCTAACAAGAAAAACACTTATAATGATAATACACATTTCCCTTTGGAAAGATAATTACGAGGCTTCTTCAGAATTTCCATTACTTGTATAAAACATACAGCAGGTCCTATTTTACATAATTTTCGAGCCCTGTCATTATTCGAAGAAATTGATAAATTTTAATTAAATAAAAATACCAAAAGAACGTTTATAACTGTTTTATACACCAAAAGCCGATCCAAAAACCCATGAGATATAAACAATAGCCATAGCTACTATAAAATTATGCGTTTAATTCCCAGTAAATCTTTTCAGTCATTTATTTGCGTGTTTCGAGAAAAAGTGCATACTATTATATATTTTTGAAAAGTTAAAAAAAAGACATAATTCTAAGAAGTTTATAAATATACAGGGTGTTCCAGTTAAAAAATAAAGTAAGGCCCCATAACTTTTTGACCTATACTATATACTAATTCCGAAAAGTTATACAGTGTGTCCCAGAATCGCTTCTCTATATAGGGATCTCGGCTCCTATTATACCTACAGCAAAGGTTAAATGGGGAAAGTTTTAGAGGAAACTTACTGCATTCGATATCTGGCTTCAGATTTACGATCGATCAATAAGTTTGGGAAATATCGGCGAAAAACCGTAAATGGCGGATTTCGTTTTTCGCTAGCGTATCCAGAACGGTAAATTTGACAGCTGTCAAAATGTGACATTATTCGGACACAGTTTTAAGACAAATAAGATAGCGTATACGACACGTCTTCATTGTTTTTTGTTAACCCGCAACCCGCCTCAACTTTCATTTTTCTTATTACCGCCATATTGGATTTTTCGATTTTTGGAAAGAGCCTAAAATTTCCATTCTAGTGATATCTTACAACTGCATTAAAGATTTTAGTGTCATCAAAATATCACACTTCGTAAATTAGGTTTCAATATTTTTAAAGGAGACCATGATTTATTTGTCACAAGATTATATTAATAAGTAAGTAACGTATTGAACGCATTGAATTTTCAATACATGAACGCAAATAACGACTTAAAAAATTTAAATGAGCTTTAACTACTTTGTAACTGGGTAACATTAATTTACAAATCTGCAAAAGGACGTCCATTTGCATAGAGATATTTTTGACAATTGGTGACCGTTTTTCGTACAACCCTGGTAAGTGTATTTCGGTTAATATTTCTAAATGTGTCCAGAACTCTTTGTCTCAGGATTTCTACAGTCACGTGGGGATCATATTCATAGATTTCATTCGTCGTGTGACCCCAGAGGTAGAAATCCAAGGGCGACAAGTCAGGGGATCTAGAAGGCTAAGATATTGGACCATTTAAAGAAATTATTCTTTCGTCAAACTGCTCTCTTAAGAAGTCGGACATCCGTCTTGTTGAAACCAAGTTCTTCTTAATTCATCTTCCGTTAGAATAGCTCGTAAGGCTGGTACAACCTGGTTTCGCAAAAGCTCTAGATACCTCTGCCCGTTTAGGTTGTAGTCAAACAAAAATGGTTCAATAAGTCGATTTCCTGATATGATTAATAATGTTTAAATAGGTGCCCAACAGTCAAGGGCGGCAGGGTCAGCCGGGTGGTACTAGAAACTATAAATTATAAAGGGAAAATGATCTGTATTAAAAAGTAGATATTTTCTTTCCAAAAATAATTATCGAACCATCCCGTAATGAATGAGCTTGTATACAGTTGAAACCTATTCAGCTTTATTATGAAAAAGAAAAACATATTTGGTTAGCGGGAAGTAATAGCCGTAATAAATTATTTTGTTGCTATTGCATATTAATTTCAGAAATCCTAAATCAATTTATTTCAGTGATATAATAATCTTAAAGAAGTACACCGTGCCTTAATAAAACATAAAATATCAAAAGAACAAACCCCTTGCGCTTTAAAATTTAAATTATTCGGAAATACAGCTGAACCCCTTTCTATAAATCATAATGAAAATCGAAAGATAATTCGACATTTGATTAATATGGTATTTTTTTCATAATGCAAGAATTAGGCTTCCCGAGTAATAATAAATCATTAAATTCAGACAATCAAAATAATTTTAGAGAATTAGCTAAATCTGCAGACAATTTAGATAAAGTGTTAATAAATTTATAGAACCCAATTCTATTTTTATAGGTTCTTCGAAACTACAATACAAAATGATTGAATAAAAATGTAATACAATATCAAAAAAGTAAGTTGACTGACTAGAGTAGAACGCTTTACTTTTTTTTATTAGATTATATTCTTTTAGTATCATTAAAGAGCTAAACGAAAAAAAAAAAGATTATTATTTGACCATCATTTGGTGCCTAGTTAAAAAAGATTGGTTAGATTAACTTACCAATGATCCCACACCAAACGTTACTTCCAAATCTGATCTGTAGACGTCTCTCTGCCTCTTCGTGCGGATTTTGCACAGCCCAATGATGACGGTTGTGCCTATTAAAGACTCCACAATTCGTGAACCTGCTCTCATCGAACCACAAGACATGATTTACAAAATCAGGATTTTTATTACATCTAGTATACCACTCACAAAACTGTAGTCGTCTTGGAAAATCAGTTTCCTTAAGTCCTTGTACTATTATGGGTTTGTATGGAGGGTACTTATTCTTTTTTAAAACTCTCTGTACTGTTGATTTTGGCACATTAGTTTCATGTTCTACAGTTCTTATCGATGCACTAGGGTTTTCGTTGATAGTTTGTAAAATGTTTCTGTCTCGATTTTCATTGTTATTATTGTATCCGCTTCTAGGTTGTTCGAAGGTACCATGGTTAATTAAATTAACTACGATTTTCCTGAATTGGATTTTATGAGGCTGCCGTCGTTCGTGGTACATCTCCAAATACCTTGCTGAGGTAACGTCGGCGTTTCTGTATGATTGAAAGTACAGAGCTAACATGTCAACCTTTTCTTCATTTGAATACGGAATTTTCTATAGGTTTTAACATTTCATGTGTCAGATTTATGATTTTATTGGGATAAAAGCGTACCTACTACTTATTAAAACACAGCTTTGATACTTTCAACAATTTAACTTAACGTCAAAGTCAAAATCCAATTTCGTTACGGATAAATCATGGCCTCCTTAGAAAAGCATTGAGAGCTAACATTACTTTAAAGCATGGCCTCTTTAGAAAAAACTGAAACCTAACTTTACGAAGTGTAATATTTCGATGATACTAAAATCTTTAATGCACTTGTGAGATATCACTAGACTGGAAATTTTAGGCTCTTTCCAAAAATCGAAAATGGCGGCCATAAGAAAAACGAAAGTTGAGGCGGGTTGCGGGTTAACAAAAAACAATAAAGACGTGTCGTATACGCCATCTTATTTGTCTCAAAAATGTGTCCGAATAATGTCACATTTTGGCAGCTGTCAAATTTACTGTTCTGGATATACTGGCTAAAAACGAAATCCGCCATTTTCGGTTTTTCCCCGATATTTCCAAAAAGAATTGATCGATCGTAAATCTGAAGCCGGATATCGAATGCAATAAGTTTCCTCTAAAACTTTCCCCATTTAATCTTTGCTGTAGGTATAATAGGAGCCGAGTTCCCTGTATAGAGGAGCGAATCTGGGACACACTGTATAAGAAACAGTTTTCACATTTTCTGATAATTGAGATACGAGGGGTGCCTGAAAATGTAACATTTTCAATTTAGCCCTGTATCTTAAAAAAAAAGGCAATGATAATTTTGTTAACGGCATCTTTAGTTTTACGAAAAAGTAGCACACTGTCGCGAAAACCTCAACTTTCTATCTATAAAAATAACGGAGATATCCCGCAAAATTACCCAAAATGGGACACACTGGGGTGTCCGGATTTGGTTGCAAAAGCAGGGTATCTCGCTTATTTTTAAAGATAGAACCTTGTGGTTTTCACGAACCTGAGCTAATTTTTTGTGAAACTCATGAAGCCGTAAACAAAATTTTCATAGCCTTCTTCGTTTATGAGATACAGGGCGAAATCGAAAATTTTACATTTTGTGACCCCCCTCGTATCTCGGTTATCCTTTAACTTAGCGCAAAGGGAAAAATTGCTGCTAATGCAGTTTTTTACGCTGGATCCAGTGGCGTTTGCTTAATTACCAAAAACGAAAACCAAAATTGTGCGAAGCATTCAAAGAACAAAATGGAAATCAGTTTGAACAGTTCTTTTGATTTCCTTGGTTACTGTAGTTCTTATACAACAGATGATTTTTGCTGAAAGGCTTTTTACATAATAATTTATTACTGTTTTGTTCTTGTGTTACATAAATCTAGGTAGGTGGTACTTTTTTGGTGCGAAATTATCAATACATATTTTAATAAATAGATTTAATTACATATTTATTTTGATTTATTGTTAGGATGTAGATATTGTTAACGACTTTAAATAAAAGGCAGCATTGTTTTGCATGGCCTACTGCAAAATTTGGGATGATAATTATAAAAATTAGGATTTTTGTTGTTGTTTATTAAAATAGACCCATACTATTATATATTTTTTAGAAGCTTTTAAAAGGACAAATCAATTTCTGGACAAATATACAGGGTGTCCCATTTAAAAAACAAAACTTTGGGTCATATCTAAAAAATAACAACTCAAATGAAAAATATGACTACGCCACTGGATCCAGCGTAAAAAACTGCATAAGCAGCAATTTTCCCTTTGCGTTAAGTTAAAGGATAACCGAGATACGAGGGGGGTTCCAAAATGCAAAATTTTCTATTTCGCTCTGTATCTCATAAACGAAGAAGGCTATGAAAATTTTGTTTACGGCTTCATGAGTTTCACAAAAAATTAGCTCAGGTTCGTGAAAAGCGCAAGGTTCTATCTTTAAAAATAAGCGAGATACCCTGCTTTTGCAACCAAATCCGGACACCCTGTACAATGACAACAACGATGTAATTCTCTCTGGATTAGGCCGAAAAAGCGCACCTTTCTCAAAGAAAAAGCGTCCGGGAAGTGGGTACTTTCCTTGCTGAAAAAAATAATTTTTGAAACTGCATGAGGTAATAATAATATGAATAAGGCTAAAATTTACATTTTTCTAGTACCCAACACGTACGCCACTGATACGATAGTGAAGACAGCAAAGCTATTGAGATATTTTTTTTTAAATTGAAGCTTGTTTGTAAACAATCATAATATAGAACAGATAATCGTCAGAAGTAAGTCATGTAATGACCACATCGTAAAATTTTATCATTTCATTCTTGTTGAACGAATTTATTTGCTGGCACAGCTAGTACGAATTTGTTTATCTTTTATTGTGTGAGTGAATGTGAAGAAAATTTTGTTGTGAGGTTCACGCGATTCAGTTTTACCAAAAACGTGGTTTGTAATGTGCAAAATGGGTAAGTTTTATTATATTTTTTATGTTTTCTTCTACCAATTTCTTTGCTGTTTTCTTGCGCTAAAATTGGTTGGACCAGGTTCAAACTATTTCGAAATGGTACATTCTTGCGTTGAACTAATAACGTTAGATAGAAATTGATTTAAAATGTTTCCAAACACAATCTTTTCTCTTTTGAAAACCACTAACCAGACGCGTGCTTGCGCTGTAAAATTTAAAACTAAAATAGCATTAGCCCCTATTCATTAGAAATATTTAAAATATATCGGTTTTTTATAAATATTCTTAAGCCGATTTTGTTGTAATTTCGCAGTGCTATTTGTAGTACTAAGGCGCTAATTTAGACCTAACTAGATTGAAGTTATTGGATTTAGTGGTGTCTCAAGGGGCACCGCAACCATCAATATTGAGAAAAAAAAGTACGCCACTGACCAGTTGCAGTTTTTCAGTTTAAGCAACGAACAATACAACTTTTTTGTCTCTTGTATTTTATTCGTGTCTAGCTTCGTTTTCGATAAAAAAAAATCATTTTAAACCACTCTAAACGTTTTTACAGCTACCTGGGGGAGTTTGCCTTACTGGTATCAGCATACAATGATAGTACTGTCACTGTCATAACAGTAAATTTTATAGTTGTCAATTAGCAGTGATTCCATTATGAATAATTTTAGTAATTTTGAAATTACTGACATGCAGTTTATTTATGGATTAGCAACAGGGGCGTGCGGTGTTCTTATTTAAAAACTTACCTATTCGTAATGTAATTCGATTTTTCGATCATTTTTTGCAAATTCGTCAATGACATCATCATAAAAACGTCGATGCTCCGACATATTTTGGAGAAGTTTATTTTCAATGGACAACAACGATGTATGTGAAAGTCTCTCCTGCCCCGTTGAATTTCTCACGAAATTTTTTATACGTTTAAGTGTTGAAAAATTTCGACACTTCGGTGTAGGCATCTTTCAGCTCCTTGTCTTTTAAAAATTGCATTAGTTCCTTAGCGTTATTTTTTGCGCTAATGTCATCAGTTTTAGTTCGGATCGCAGTAACACTCGGACGAAGAACTGGCCATAATGAAGAAGAAGAGATTTAAACGCATCTTCTAGAAAAGTTTTTCCTTTAAATGCATCAAAATTGCAGAACTCGAGGAATTTAAAATCATTAAATCCATAGTTTATTTGTTGCTTAATTTGATCGATTATTTCATAAAAGAGGCGTCTGTATGATGTTTGAACATCTCCGAACTGGTCTGTTCGAAGACGCTTGGCTTGTGGCTCTACATTTAACGTCATCATTTTCTCCCAAAATAGGTCAAAGTCATCTCTTTTTTGGCTTAACTTGCAATATTATTTGTTTTAGTTTGTAATATATTAAAAATATTGTCCGAGAATGGACATATTTCTGAAAATATGTTGAACAAATAATTAAAATTAAAATCTCGTTTCAAGCAGTCCAAAAACCTCCTCGAACTATTTATTGCTTCTGAGTCCCACGTTTCATTATTTTCTATTATACTCTCAAATAGTTCAATCAGTGATTCACGATTTTCAGATACTGTTAACCCAAGTCTTCCATTATAGTTCCACCTAGTAGGAGCTACTTTGGGCAATCGTTTGTGGACAATGAAGTCCAAAGCTTGTGTACGTTTTGTTGACTTGAAAAAAAAAGCAGCCATGCCACTTAAAGTAACGAAAAATACTTTACACTCTTTAATGTGATTGATGGACTGGGATAAAACTAAATTTAATTTATGAGCAAAACAATGGACAAACACAGCACTTGGGAAAGTTTCTCGAACTTCAGCTTGTAGACCCCCTAATTGTCCTGTCATCACTGCAACTCCATCATAGCTTTGAGCAACTAATTTTTTCTCTCCATTAATTTTTTTAGTAATGTTATAAACTACGGTATATAATACATCTGCTGTACGATTTTCGGACACATTCTTAAAATCTAAAAGTCGCTCTTGAATACTTGCGTCTGTTTCAACGTAGCGTATTACTATAGATAATTGGCTAAAATTAGTGATATCAGTTGTTTCGTCCAGAACAATAGCAATGAACCACGCCAATCTCCTGCTTAATTCTTTTTTTAGAATAATGGTTGCAATTCACGTTCCGGAAATTAAATCATTCATATTTATTTCTATTTGATCTAATCTATTTGAAGAACTTGTTCCATGAAAAACACACACTCTTCTTGCTAAATTGTGTTCTCCAACATTTTCAACGTTATTACCGACAGCCGAAGTTGACGGTCTTTTTAGCTTTTTGCATATCGGAAAACGTTCGTATTATGGTCTTCCATATGGCACCATGTTTTTCCATATAAAAATGTCTAATACGTATGTATCACACAACACACGGTTTAATAGCCGTTAAGACACACACAACACTTCCTAACCTACTCCAACGATAGCTTCCGTGTATCACACAACACACTACTTCAAACAAAGCACAATAGCGATTGAAAAGCAAAAATTGCAAACAGCCGGTGGAAAGTTCAATAACCTCTGGCTCGATTCACAGGAAATCAAGCATACATGACTTGGCTGCAGAGAAGCTAGCAGCCCGCATAGGTTCTATTCGATTTCTATTGTGGCTCGCTCGGAGTCAAGGCCGCATTTATTATGGGCTTGATAATTAAGATAATATTTTAGCATTTTTAATATAAACTAAATTAATGGTTTCCTATTTCAAAAATTACATTTTAGAAGATGTTTCGTAATTTTTTTTTGGGGAAGCACTGCTTCCCTTGCTTCCATGGACTGCACGCCTCTGATTAGCAAATGGAAATTCGGAAGAGGCACGGAGAATTTATCAAGACAGTTATCTTAGCAGAGTAATTCCATGTGTTAAAACATTGAGAACGATACATGCAAGATTAAGTGAAGCTGGTAGTTTTAATAAAAATACAGGTGGTGGAAGACTAGAAACTGTAACAACGCCTGAACTAGAAGAAGCTATACTTAATGCGGTCGAAGAAGATCCTTCAAATAGTACCAGGAAGATCGCACTGCAGCTTCAAGTCAGCTCAAAAACAGTTTGGAAAGTTTTAAAAAGAAATCTACTGTACCCATATCACATACAGCGGGTTCAAGCTTTACGGCCGGGCGGCCTCGGGATTTTCACCCAAGATTAATGTTTTATAGGTGGTTGCTTCATACGGTGTCACACAATAACAATTTTTTTTACCAAACATTTTATTTACGGACAAGGCAAATTTTTCACGAGATGCGATCATTAATTATCATAACAACCATTTTTGGGCCGACGAAAGTCCCCACGTGATTAGGGAAAGTCATTTTCAGCAACAATTTTCGATGAACGTATGGGTAGGAATTATTGATGACTACCTCATTGGCCCATTTTTTTAGCAGCAAGATTAACAGGTGAATCCTATACAGACTTTTTGCAAGAACATCTACCCAATTTCTTAGAAAATTTATTCCTACATGTAAGAGCGAATATGTGGTTTATGCATGACTGGGCTCCACCTCATTTTAGTATCCTTGCTCGTCTGTATCTCGATATTAGTCGACTTACCCTAATCGCTATATCGGACGTGCAGGACCTCAAAATTGGCCAGCTCGTAGTCCTGATATGAATCCTCTAGATTTCTATTTATGGGGTCATCTGAAGGCTCTAGTTTATAAAACTTCTCTACTAGACTTGAGAAATCGAATAGTCGACAATTGCAATGTCGTAAGGAACACTCCAGGGATTTTTGATCGTGTCAGACAATCAATGACGAAACGATTGCAATCGTGTATTTTAACAGATTGTAGTCATTTTGTTCATACTACTTTTTTATTCTTCTATAATTTATGTATAGCAATTAATACATAATTTTTATTTTTTTAATGTTGTCCATGGATAATTTTTAAAGTGGTTTAAAGTCACTTTTATTCTTTTTTCTCAAAAACGAGGCTAGATACGTACAAAACATAACAGACAAAAAAGTTGTAATTTTAATAGGAAGTTTAACGGCCATTCGGACAAATAATTCTGCCTTTGATAAGCTAATCCAGGTATAGGGTCCAAATCTCATGGACTTTAAGCATTTTTCATCATCTCTACCGGCACAATTGACGACGTTTCGCCCTTTTGGGACTCATCAGGCCAATGCAGCCATATGGTAGAGATGATGAAAAATATTCATCTATATAAGATGAAAAGTTAAGGCAGTAAGAAATTAAATCAAAGAGTAAAGAAGCGTCATTATTAATTATTAGTTATTTAAACCTCTAGTAGTAATGTAAAAGTTAAAAACACAAGCGCGATATGCGAAGGCTTTCAATTTTCTGTTTGCCGTGCGATACCAACTATTGTTGGCGAAACGACGGCGCCAAAGGATGAAAATCCATGATATCGGCTTTTTTGGACCAAAGTTTCAATAAGAACAAAAAAAAAACAATTTCTTACTGCCTTCACTTTTCATCGTATATAGTCTAACTGCCGTTGAATATTTTTCATCATCTCTACCACATGGCTGCATTGGCCTGATGAGCCCCAAAAGGGCGAAACGTCGTCAATTGTGCCGGTAGAGATGATGAAAAATGTTTAAAGACTTGTCGGTATAATGGTCCATGAGATTTGGACCCTATACCTGAATTAGCTTATCAAAGGCAGAATTCTTTGTCCGAATGGCCGTTAAACTATTAATTTATCTACGGACGTTATTTACTTTTTTTGTTCTTGCTTTAATTTTAGTTGCTTAAACTGAAAAAAAAACTATAAAGAATGCAAAAACAGTTAGTGGCGTTCTATGACAATCTATGTTGTAGTGACCCTTGAGACGCCACTGGACTTTATAACTTCAATATAGTTTAGACTGAATTAGCGCTTTACCACTAAAAATGACACTGCCAAATTTCAACCAAATCGGTTTAAGGATTTTTACAGTGGCGCCTGGCAGGTGAAAAAGTAAGTAAGGTGCAAATAAAGTAGGAAAATATCGCAATAATTTTTTTTCCAGAATTTTTTTATATGTGGAGGGGGTAAATTTTGTATACTAAATCAATTCTCCTACCCTTCATAGCATCAAATTTGTTTATAACATCCTCATAAAATGGATGAGTTGTCCTAATCTCCTGCAGAAATTCCTTTTGAATTGAAATATTGCCAAGAGAAGTAAGTCTTTCTTGAGATATTGTATTTCTTAAATAAGTTTTTACACATTTGAAGCAAGAAAAACTTCTTTCCACTGAAGCACTTGTGGACGGTATTGTCAAAATAAGGGAAAACAATTTATATGCTTCGTTAAAAATATATTTATTTTTATTAATTTTTTTCACTTGCTCTTGCAGCGATATATTCCAATTATTCTCAATGGCAAAAATAAGACCAAGCTCATTTTTAAGTCGTTGACTTTTTGAAAATATTTCCCATATAATTGTAACAAATTTCCAAACGGGCCAGTCGGAAAATTTAAACTATATTCGGAAAACTTAGCAGAACCTGCCAAACATGAAAATGTAAGTTTTTCACAGTCTTGAAATCTTAGTGTCATTTGCATTAAAATATAGTCCAATATTTCATAAAAAAGGGTTCAATACTTAGCCCTAATTTCTTCAGGTGAAAGCTTAGCAAGCTCACGTTTGTAATGATTTATTTCTGTAATAGAATTTGCTTGATCAAACATGGTATTAAAAAAATGTTCATTTATTCTTTTACAGAGCGCCTCACGACAGCGTTTTATATTGGATATGCAAAAATGAGTGAAGCAATTTTTTTTTGAAAAACGTCAATTAGTAATGCCAGAAACGTGAATTCAGAATCGTTCATCTTACCTAAAAATCCTTTCCCAAGGCGGATTGATTTTTCATCAGATTTGTCACAGTTTATAATAAATTCAACAACATAAATAAACATAATAATAATAATAATATTTATTTTCCAAATATAACAATATAACAATAAATAGTACATTTAAGAAAAAACATTATTTGAATATTTGAAAAAAAGGAGCTAAATGCAATTAAAAACTGTACAAAGTTTAGCCCCTTTGTAAACCATATTTTACAACAAAAACAAAATGTTCGCAAAATGATCACACACAGCAAAAAAACTATTTCATATTTACAATTATTGTTAACAAAGGTATCCATCCTCTACTGCAGAATACTCGGGAAAAAAGAAAGTAAATTCAAGCAATAAATACATATTCATTTAGTAACATTTTCCTTACAGTTTTTTTAAATATTTCAGGATTAAGTGTTTTTAAGGAGACAGGCACAGTATTGTACAGCTTATAAACGTTATAGGAGAAACTTCTTCTAAAAAGTGCTGATCTGTGAGGCGGTGGCGAGATGAGACTCCGAAATCTTAGATTTAAATTGTGGACATCTGTTCTATAAATAATTTTATTTGTTAAGTATGGGGGACAGTTGTTAAATATAATATTATGAAACAACACCAGAGAATGTAATCTACGTCGATTCTGCATACTAAGCCAATTTGCATCTTTTAATTTATGTGATATTCGCTCAAATTTCCGTATGCCATAAATAAAACGTAAACAATTTTGTTTGTAATTTCTCAATTCTGTTTATATCTTCGTTATCTAAACAAGGGCCATATAAAACATCACAATAATTAAAATGACTAAGTACAAGAGAATCTGATAATCTAATTTTAAGAGATTCGCTCAAAATGTGACTATGTGGATATAACATTTTCAAAGACATGTATGCCCTTTGTAGGTTAATCCCGACTTGCTGTTTAAAACGCAAATCTGTGTCGATTCTAATTCCCAAGTTCCTTTCACATTTGCTAAATTTCAAACCCCTGCCTGAAATATGTATGTTGAGATGAACCTCAGCGCGACTCTTATGCTTACCGAAAGCCATAACACATGACTTCTCAGGGTTAACATGCAAGCCATGACGTTGGGAAAAAATCATTAAGTTATTCAAATTATTGTTTATGGTTCTCTCCGCCTCCTGCCAATCATCGGATGAAAAGGAAAAAAGCAACTGCGTATCGTCTGCGTAAAAATATGCCGTGACTTGATCCATACAAAAGTTGAAGTTATTTGTATATATTGTAAACAGTAAAGACCCCAATATAGAGGCTTGTGGTACTCTACAACCTACCAATTCTCTTGACGAGTGACCCGTGGAAGTTTCGACATACTGTAGTCTATTCTCGAGATAATTTTTAATAAATTCTTTTGCGTTATTTGCAAATCCAACGTAATTTAAAATTGACAATAACAGATCATGACTTATCATATCAAAAGCCTTCGAGTAGTCCAAAAGCACCAAGACTGATGTCTTTCCCACATCGGTAGCCCTGATGACGTCATCCGTCAGACCCAGTAAAGTTGTTGCACAACTATACCCTTTCCTGAATCCCGATTGGTTAACAGGTAAAATAGAATTTTTGTCTAAAAATCGTCTCATTTGTTGATCCATTATTTTTTCTAATATTTTCGAAAGACAGAGTAAAATACTGATTGGCCGAAGTTCGTTAAGGCAAGTTATATTAGATTTTTTTGGTAAAGGCGTTACACGAGCGATCTTCCGATCATCGGGGAAAATTCCCTCTAAAATACAGGAGTTAATTATATTAGTAAGAAAAGGCAAAACTCTAGGACAACATTAGCATAACATTTCTAAAATTATTAAGTCGGATCCCGACGCCAACGATTTAATACTATATAAATGTGTTTTCACTTCAGCTGTATTAACAGTAACAAACTCAAATTTTTCACCTAAAATTAATTTCCTATTATTAAGATAATAATCTAGTAGATTAACGTCAAAGATGGTTAGCAGATCTTTATCAAGACGTTTTAAGTTTCTAACTGTGGAATATTTTTTATCTTCTGTGGTACCTTTAGATACAAGCAGCAATCTATTAGAATATGATCAGAAATTTGAGGTACATTTTTAGCAGAATAATTATAATCTTCTTCTTCCTTTGGTATGAAAATCAAATCAATCAAACTACTGGTTCTATCTGTTATTCTCGTAGATGTGTTTACAATTTGTTGTAAATTAAAAGTTTCAATACAAGACATTAAATCTTGAACACTTTTATTATTTAAATCTAAAAAGTTCAAATTAAAATCGCCACCACAAACAACCCTATTACATTCTATCGAAACATGTGATAAAGAGTCTTCAAAGCTAGTTAAGTTAGTCAAGAAACTGACCTCTAGGTGGTCTGTATATTGAGCCAAAAATATATAAAACATTATTAAATTTAAATTTAATCCACAGCTGCTCTAAGTGTTCTGTATGAATTGAATTGATAACTTCGTATTTAAAATACATACCAACTCCACCACCTCTAGATGTTCTGTCAGCCCTAACAAAAGTATAATTAGGTATTTGTATATGATTTTCCTTAACATTGTTATTAAGCCATGCCTCCGAAACACCTAAAATATCGTAGTTATTTTGTAATAAAACATTTTTAATTTCAGTGAAATGATGAACTAAAGAACGCACATTCAAGTAACCAAATTGCAAACTTTTTATTCTCTCTCTTCCGCCGCAGAACTGCAAGAAATAACACAAAAGAAAATAAAATTTGAAATGCAACTAAAAAAACAAAAAATAGAAACAATAATTATTCGCAACTTATAAATAGACAGATAGATACAGTCAAAAAAAAAATGTAAGAGAAAAATATAATTTTTGAGTATTAAATTTTACGGATTAAAAAAAAAATTAGAAAAAATAGCTTAGGCTTCAGGCGACCGGTGGGACTGCTCAATTTTTTTCAAAAACTCATCTTCTGAATTAAACATAAACTTCTTTCCATTCATCTTAGCAAATATCTTCCCGTCCATTGACCATGTTTTATCTCGACCAAGTTTATCTTTTGCCAACATCAACAACTGGTAATGATGTAGTGTAAGCTCTACAACAATAACTAGCTTAGTGCCTCTAAGCTTTGTTTTGTTTAAAAATGCCATATTGCGCTGCTTAACAGATGAAAACTTCACCAACACTGCCCTAGGTTTTGCTGCATTATTTTGTTTCTTACCAATTCGGTAACAATGTTCCAACTCGATATCCGAAAGTCCAAGTTTTGTCTGCAAAACTTCAGAAATTTTAGATTTTAAGTCTCTGTTTTCCTCGGGAATTCCGTAGAAACGTATAACACAAAACAGTCAAGTTAACTGCAAAGGAACTCACCGGTTGCAGCGAAATCCGCGAAAATAAAAGTAAACAACCACCGCGAACTGAATGACACGTGGGGGTAGTGTACTGCGCCTGCAATTCACCAAGAGCGTTGTATGGCGTTGGGCTCGACGTATCGAGTACGCGTTGTTATGGCAACATAGTAGGAAAATCGTAAAGTAAACATAGCACCTCCAGCAAAGTCAAAGCGGTTTGCGCCACTGTTATAGTTGTTATAATAATGTTCGATTTAATGTTTTAAAAAGACATGCCGCTAACGGTCAAGTAAAATATTTATTCGAGATGTACAGTTTATTTTTTACCAGTTAGGTGAATAAATGAATGTAAAAACTAAAATCTTAAGAGATATATAATAAATATAGTTAGATGTTTGCTTGTTTGTTTTTCATGGTGAAGTACCACCACTTCACCTGAATAGCCGTCACTGGATATTTATGATATTTATAAAAAAACCGATTTTTTTAAAAAACTTTAACACCCCGTTATTCAGAAATCAACTCCGGATATGTTCATACGAACTTTTTTTCTTAAAATGACCTAAGGAATCACCTCCTGGAGTTATCTACCATAGTTAGGAAACACACTGTATATAGAAGTTGTATGTAAAGGGTGTCCGGATTTAGTTGCAAAAGCAGGGTATCTCGCTTATTTTTAAAGATAGAACCTTGCGGTTTTCACGAACCTGAGCTAATTTTTTATGAAACTCATGAAGCAGTAAACCAAATTTTCATAGCCTTCTTCGTTTATGAGATACAGGGAGAAATAGAAAATTTTGCATTTTGGGACCCCCCTCGTCGGTTATCCTTTAACTTAACGCTGCTTATGCGGTTTTTTGGGCTGGATCCAGTGGCGTAGTCGTATTTTTCATTTGAGTTGTTATTTTTTAGATATGACCCAAAGTTGTGTTTTTTCAAATGGAACACCCTGTATATTTGTCCAGAAATTGATTTGTCCTAGTATAGTATGGGTCTATTTTAATAAACAACAACAAAAATTCTAATTTTTTTAATTATCATTCCAAATTTTGCAGTAGGCCATGCAAAACAATGCTGCCTTTTATTTAAAGTCGTTAACAATATCTACATCCTAACAATAAATCAAAATAAATATGTAATTAAATCTATTTATCAAAATATGTATTGATAATTTCGCACCTAAAAAGTACCACCTACCTAGATTTATGTAACACAAGAACAAAACAGTAATAAATTATTATGTAACAAGCCTTTCAGCAAAAATCAACCTGTCGTATAAGAACTACAGTAACCAAGGAAATCAAAAGAACTGTTCAAACTGATTTCCATTTTGTTTTATGCATGCTTCGCACAATTTTCGTAATAGTTCGGAATTGAACAAAATAACGGGATGATTTTGTAAATAGCGAAAATTTTCTCTTATTGCATTTCCTAAATCTTGGACATTATCATAGTGGTCTTTGTAAATTCTATTTTCCAGATATCCCCATAGAAAGAAATCTAAAATCGACAAATCTGGGGACCTGGGGGGCCATCATATAGGTCCATTTGTTCCGATCCATTGATTGGTAAAATTATTGTCCAGAAATAATCTCGTCATTCCAGAATTGTGTGCAGGAGCACCGACCTGTTGAAAATAAATTTCGTTAATTTGCGTTAGAGGAACATCGTCAAGTAATTCAGGTATAGCTGCCTCTAAAATTTCTATATAGCGATTGGCTGTTAGATTTCCCTCAAATATATAAAATTTTATATGTGGTCTTAATATCAACGCTAATATGAAGCAGGACACATTTAGACCAAACCTGCCCTGCTGTCTTCTGGGAAATATTTGGTGTTGATTTTCCTGGGACCAGAATCTACTATTGTGCCTATTGAGTATACCCGAATTACTGAAATGTGCTTCGTCTGACCATATAACCTTCCTTTCAAAATCTCTAACCATATCGCATCTTTCTCGAAACCAATTGCAGAAGACTACCCGACGCTCTGCATCCCCTGGCTGTAAGTGCTGCACGAGCCTAAATTTGTATGGGTGGTTTTTGTGCTTTTTTAGAATTTCTTGAACTCTAGTTTTTGGAATCCCTATGCTCTTTTCACTGGCCCTACAAGAGTTTGTAGGGTAAGCTTCTGCATTAGCCAAAACCGTAATTTCCTCAGCTTCCCGATTTTCTTTATTATATGTTTTCGTACGAGGTTTGATAAATGATCCGTGATTAAGTAAATTTTTTTTTATTCGATAAAAAGTGGATATATTAGTTTGCCTCCTTTCTGGATATCTAAATAAAAATTAAGCAATAGTATTTCAACATACCTAAAAATTAACTATTTACCTGTTAAAATACATCTCAGAAGCCGCTTCAACATTTTCATTACTTAATATAAAACAAGCTAACATATCGTACTTTTCATAATGTTCGAAAGTTTGGTTTTCTTCCATAATAATACAAATATATTTTTACACAATAAATAAATACAAAAAACTAGCGCTATATTTTATATACGCGTACAAAATTGGGAAATGTCATTTGCTTCCAAGAAAACAAAAGAAAACAGCATCGTTTTGCATGGCCTACTGCAAAATTTGGGATGATAATTATAAAAATTAGAATTTTTGTTGTTGTTTATTAAAATAGACCCATACTATTATATATTTTTGAGAAGCTTTTAAAAGGAAAAATCAATTTCTGGACAAATATACAGGGTGTCCCATTTAAAAAAACACAACTTTGGGTCATATCTAAAAAATAACAACTCAAATGAAAAATATTACTACGCCACTGGATCCAGCGTAAAAAACTGCATAAGCAGCAAATTTTCCCTGTGCGTTAAGTTAATGGATAACCGAGATACGAGGGGAGTCCCAAAATGCAAAATTTTCTATTTCGCCCTATATCTCATAAACGAAGAAGGCTATGAAAATTTTCTTTACGGCTTCATGAGTTTCACAAAAAATTAGCTCAGGTTCGTGAAAACCGCAAGGTTCTATCTTTAAAAATAAGCGAGATACTCTGCTTTTGCAACCAAATCCGGACACCCTGTACAGTGTTTTTTATAACTTGTGACTCCCAGAGAGCATTTTGTTTTAAAGCTACAAAAAAAAAATGGGTATGAAACTGGAAGGATTTTTCCTAAACATTTATATGGCGGCAAATTTAAAAACAAATGATGATCGGAAAATCAAGAAATCACTATCAATTTTGTTATTTTAAATGGAATACCCTGTATTATTGACATTTTTAGATTCTCCTTATTATCTTCTTTTGAAAAATATATAATACGTCTATACTCGGAACTGTAGTTTTTGACTTATTCGACTTTCAATTTGCCACATATGACAAATTCGTGTTCGGAGATACTAAAATCGCTTTACCCACGAAAAACAAATAAAATTTTTAATGAATACAAACTAATAATTAACAAAAAATGAATGCAACATAATATTTCAATGTTTCTTAAATGAATCGATTGCTAACAGCCTTTTTATAAGTTAATCAGAGTCACGTGACCCCCTTCATTATCCAAGCAATTTTGGAAAACTCTTTCCAGTTTCCTGATAGCATTGGTAATAAGAATGGGACATTCTGTATTTAAAATTGCAATTTCTGCTCTATTTTTTGCCGCAATTCGTCTATCTTGTCCGTTCTATTACGGTAAACTTTATCTTTTAAATATCCCCACAAAAAATTAACTAATGATGTAAGGTCCGTTCTATTGGCCAATGAATATTACCATGTTTACCGATCCACAAACCATTTAGAGCGTTTAAAAAAATTGTGGCATCTCGGACGTTGTGAAGTGGTGCTCCATCTTGATGCCAAATTGTTTGATTACAGGTAATTATGGAAAACTGCTCCAGATGGTGTTTTATCTCGTTATTTAATACATTTAAATAGCGTTTCCCTGTTAAACTACCCTCAATAGAAATGGGACCAATAATTTCGTCTCTCAAAATGCCGCACTACACATGCAATGACTTGTTGCTCCAAAAGTTTATTCTTTCTACACAAAATTCGTTCAAACCACAGCCTATCTTGTCGCAATCTCCTCAGCCTATCCTCGCAGAATTGGAGGCGTTGGTTAAAATTTCTTGATTTTCCAATCGTCACTTGTTTTTAAATTTACCGCCATGTAAATACTTAGGAAAAATCCTGCAATTTTCATATAAACATTTTTTTTGTAGCTTAAAAAGAGGGGTCTCAGGGGATGGCAAATTATAAAAAAAAACCATGTAATCATGGCCACTGGGCAAGACAATAAATATATTTAGAAAAGTATAGTCAAAGTTTCTAATAGTGGAATGTTATGTCTATTGCGGGTAAAAGTTTTCTTAAGAATTCTTAGAAAAGCTCTGGACCCATATAAAATAATTTAATACAGAAAAAATCCTATTCAATATACTATGGCAGCAATCTTCACAACAGATTTGCTGTCGTCGGTGTTCTATAGGGTTAAAGCGAATAGTAAATAGTTATCTTTATTGGACAGCCATTTCAACAAGAGGCCTTATTACTGAAGGTCTGGTAATGAACAAAAGAAGCTCACCCATTAAAGAAAAACTATAAAAATAGAACTATAATAAAACAATATAGGAGTGACAAAACAAAGGGTGACTTTGACATCAAAACTCAAGACAGTTTATTAGCTAGGTTAACTTTTCTGTTCGCATTTTCATTTTCTTGCGGTTTGAAATAATATCACTTTAAACCCATTGTAAAACAGGTTTGAAAAATGTTTCGAAATATTAGCGTCGCAAGAAAACAGCTATAATGTTACTTGTTCAATCACCCAACCAGAGAAGAGATTAGAAAATACAACTATTTTCGTTAGTCCTAAAAGACGATAACAAGTTTGAAATCAATATAAAAGTACATCCAGTGCGCCATGAGTGGGCCTATAGTGAACCATAGTATAAACTGTCAAAATAAAATTTCACTGATTTTTGTAATGAGGCCTTCCAAACTTATTTTAAAACGTCGACAGACATGTAGTCACCTGATTTCAAATCTAGGAATGTTTTTACATTCAAATGTCTTCATTTGCCATGAATCTGTTGAGCATGCTTTATATTTTTAAGAGAGTACAAACCATATGCTTTTCAGCGGTCAGTCAAAAGGAAAGGCGAGATTTTGTCATCGTAGTTTCTCTCATGCAGTGTTTATTGGTTTTACAATATATACTTAAAAACAAGATAAACTTACTTTATTTGGAACTTCCCTCCTAACAAATTCTAGCTTTTGTCAGGGAAAACAAAGAAAAACTCCTTAGTTCCACCCATAGTTACTTAGTGGTATTAATCAGTCTTACGTACCTGTATTTGAACTCAAAAAAACGCTATTTTAATATATTTTCTATATTTGCGTAATATACCATAAAAAATCAGAGAGTTAAAATAATTTGTCTTTTAGCCGCGTCAAGATAGCTTTTTACCTTGAACTTTTGAGAAGTTGATCCAACAGGCCGTTTTTTTTATAAATTGTTTGTTGAGGCCTATAAAAAAGTGTACAAATGGAATGCCAGTCAGATCTACTTCGCCCCATTATCCACCCTAATAGGGGGTTGAGTGAGATATCCTACTCGAGGGGTCTGCTGAAGACGATTCTAAATCTGAATTCTAGCTTATTGACCAAGTTTTCAAATCATTCATGTAAATCACTCCAAATTCTTTACCCGGAGGTTTTCGAGGATGTTGAACAAGATTCTAAAGTTGAAATTGAATTATCAACCCCCCTTTCACCTTTATTAGGGGTTAATCTTAGTTTATTAAAACTTTTTTTAAATATTCGTATAAATCAAATAAAATGTTCTACTAGATGGGCGAAAATGAGATGGAAAAAGGGTGCAATCGCAAAATAAAAAGCGGCTTACAAACATGTATGAAACTCATAAAATGGCAATGAAAAAATACAGGATATTATCTTAGTATATGTGAATTCCTATATTACTGAACGGGTCCGCACCACTATAGGGGTTTGCTAAATAGAAGTTGGGGTGAAATTACGAAATATTCACGAGAGATCGTATTTGCCTCCGGAGGAGTGTGTACTAATTCCATTTTTGAGGTCAATTGAAAGATATGTATCCCACTAGGTGATAGAAACAAGAGTTGAAGGGGTGAAAAAGCAATTTTGTGTGTGTATGTTGTTGAAAATTCAGAGTAGAGAATTTGATGATTATAAGTAGTTATTTAAGGAGAGAAGCCCCTCCTGCTCCTCCTGATTGAGCATCTACTCCTCCTCCTCTTCCCTAATATTGGAAATTATTGAAACGACTTCGTTAACTTAGCCTCGCCGCAGAAGGTTATACGTTTTTCCTCCTCAATGTACAATCTACTACCTGCAGAAACAAAAACTTTAAGTGTAAAAAAAATCAAAAAGATGAAGAGGATATTGACCGAAAATATATTTTACACTGTACAGGAATTTAAGGACTACCACAGAAGTTAGTAAATAAAGATAACTCTTTTTCTTCTTCTTTATTACTTTTTTAATCTTTGTTTTCTGTTCTATATTTCTTAATTTATATACACTTATATGTTGTTTTGATATATTGTAATATTATTATTATTAGTATTTTTAGTTATTTACGTAATTTTTAAAATACATTTTTACTATGTACAGAGTGTTCGATTATATTTTGAACGGGGTCTATAGGCTTTATTTCTCAAGATATCCAAAAAATTTACACACAAAATTTTTAGAATTTAGTCTGAATCGTCAGAATTTGTTATCAAAAAAAAACATATGAAGGAACACCCTGTATATTTTTAGTTTATTGAGAAGAGCTTTTTCTTCTGATTACAAAAATATATGGTTTGTTTATGCTCACTGTAACCATTATCCCATAATTTTGAAAAAACGTGGAACATTATCCGATCTGGCTTAAGTATAGTAGAAATAATAGAAAGCTTTGGTTTCAATTGTTTTTACTTCAAAATGACTGTTCTGTCACTCACTTATCAATTTGTTTTAAAATATGAGCCGCATTGGCGTATTGGAAAAATAATAATAATAATAATAATAATCATAATAATAATCTTTATTGTCTAACAGATACATTCATTTATAAGACAATTGAGCATGAAATAGGAGACATAATATAATAATAACAATATCATTTAGATAAGCTAATATGTATACAATTAATGTAATTTGAACTAAAAATGAAAAAAGAGCAATAGATTTCTACCAATAAAATTAAAAGTAAATTATAAAGGTCTTCATTCAAGGCACAAGAATCTATTCTTTAAGAGTGTTGTAAGCTTAGCGAGTGTATGATACTGTAAATCAATATCATTACAAGTACCGTTGAAGATATTCATAGCCTGATATAATGGCGTTTTCATGAGAAAATTGGTTTATGGGGTCGGCAAATGGAAAACAGAGAATACTCTAGTGGACCTAGCAGGAACGTGAAAGAGGGCTTGCTGCAACAGCATCGGGCAGTCAATATAGTACTTACATAACTTTATAAGAAATGTAACCATATGATAGCATCTACGGCACGTTAACAACGGCAGCTGAAATTGCTTGGTCAGCAGAATCTCATCAATGCCTTTAGCAGGATACACTTTATCCCGCCTGAACATTAAAAACTTAGCAAACTTCCTCTGGACACTCTCTAATTGGCTGACATATTTAGTATAAATTGGATTCTATATAATTGCACCATATTCAAGTCTCGAGAGCACATAGCTAGAATATAAGGTTTTAAGTGTTGAGATATTCTCGAAACCAGTGGAATTGCGAATTATAAAACCCAGCGTCTTTAAGGCAGAATTGCAAATTCCATCAATGTGGTCAGCAAAAGAGAGCTTAGGATCGAATACAATTCCAAGGTCCTTGAAAGTGTCACAACGCCGAATATTGTTGGTATCTATGTTATATTGAAAGTCGATACTATGGACTTTATTAGTGTATGTCATCACGAAGCACTTATCCGCATTTAATGGTAGCTTGTTCATTACACACCAGCGTTGAATAGATTTTATATCCTGCTGCAAGGAAACACAAGCATTTATATCATTTATAACGCAAAAAAGCTTCAAATCGTCGGCAAATAACAGAACATTACTGTCGATGTTGTCGCAGATGTCGTTAATAAAAAGTAGAAAAATAAGTGGGGCCAGGTTGCTTCCTTGCGGTGCCCCACTTGTGGCTGTAAATTTAGATGATTTATGTCCACGGATTTCAACATATTGCGAACGGTTGCTTAAGTAGGACTCAAAAAAAGAAACAAGATCTCTGCTGAACCCCAATTTGTCTAGTTTATGTAAAAGTATGGAATGGTCAACCTTGTCAAAGGCTTTCGCAAAGTCATTGTAAACTACATCCACTTGCATCCGGTTTTTCAGGGCATTGCCGACAAACTGCGTAAAGCATGCCAAATTACTTATTGTACTACGTTTACTAACAAATCCATGTTGATTAAGAGATATCAATCCCCTAACCTGTGTGATAATACAATCATATATTGACATTTCGAAGACCTTAGCAAATACCGGAAGCAAAGAGACTGGTCTGTAGTTCGATATTACATTAACATCACCTTTTTTAAAAACCGGAATAATTTTAGCTTTCTTCCATACATCCGGAAATGTGTTTAATTTCAGAGACAAATTGAAGATATAAGAGAGAGGTGCCAGCAATGCATGAACACACTCCTTTACCAAGAAACTGGGAATGTTGTCAGGCCCACAGGTAGGTCTGTCCTTTAATTTCTTCAGAGCAGCAAGTACAACCTGCTCAGAGAGGTGATCCAGGGTGATATTTAAGTTTGAGGAAAGAGTATCGTTAAAGGGAGTAAAATTTGTCCGTGTGCTATACACACTGCCGAAAAAGCCAGCAAAGGCGTTTGCTATTTCATCGGGCTCTGAAAATTGAAGATCTTCAAGCTTAAGAATCTCAAGTATAGCAGTGGATGATTTTTTTGCTCTAGTATACGACCAAAAGGCGGTTGGATCGCCTTTGATAGAGTCCTCTACTTTAGATATGTAGTTTTTGTAAGCCTCGTCTATCAATCTCTTGATTCTTCCTCGTAGCTCATTAAACTGGTCACGGTGATATACTGACTGTGATTTCTATTTTTGAAAAAATCTATGTTTATGCTTTATACATTTAATGATTTCAGCTGTGAACCAAACAAGAAATGTTCTGGGCACACACAAATCAAATATATTATGCAAATCCCTGTAAAGTATATGACATGCCTCATCAACATCATTTGAAGAGTATAGGTCTGCCCAGGTGGCATTGACCACCATATCGTAGAGAAGTGGAAAGTTGGCTTTTCTAAAATTAAGTTTAGTCTGAGCTATATTGACAGGAAAGTTTTTAAATTTTGATTTGACATTTATTGAGATGTTCAAAGGCGGATGATGACTATCCACTTCAACCAGAGGGATTGTTTCTCTATTTACATTGCAATTCACGCTAGAGAGGACTAGATCTAAGATCACATTATTAGCAGTCAGAACATTGTTATACTGTTCTAAAGAGAGCACTGATTCGTACCTTAAATGAAGTTTACAGCACACTAAGTCAACACCCACAACATTAACATCCTGAAGATCAACCTGTGTTGGTTTGAGTTCTTTCTTTACTGCTAGTGCCACTCCACCGCCTCTTGATATACCCATTTCAGTGAGGTTTCTGTCACATCTAAACACCGAATATCTCTCATCAAATATCAACTATTTGTTCGCTTGAAGATATATTGCCTTGAATCCAACTGTCGGTGATGCCAACAACGTCATAATCACTTCCACATATTGATTTATAAAATGAATCAGTTTTTCTATTCAGTCCCCTAACATTCTGATAAATACATTCAATGTCACGGCGAGATGAGAGGCTTTGAAATCAGTAATTTATTGTTCTTTTGTTTTTCCTTCAATATGGCCGTTCTGTAATCACTTACTTAGCCACTTTTTTGCCTTTAATTCCAAAACTAAGGTATTTACTGATCAAGAAAAAGCCAATATTTTAAAAATATACTTTCGTGTAAATAAATATCGTGACACACGAAATCAATACACGAGAGAGGATCCTGATTTAGTTGCTCCCTCAATATCTACGATTTATTACATTGTGAAGAATTTTGAGAACAGAAAAACTTTGATTAGGAAAAAGAGGACAACCACCAGAAAGGTAAGGAAATTAAACCTATTATTATTGTTTTCAACAAAATATAATTCATGTTTTTGTTTGTAGAAGACCCAGAACGATCTATCGAAGACGCAGTGATAAACTTAAATAAAAAAAGTGGAAAATTTACGAAACCTTAAAGCACTACAAGTATAAACCTTATAGGTTTAGACCGGTACAAAATTTAACTCCATTGAATAAAATACAGAGTCGCATTTTCTCAAGAGATGTTGACAAGAATACAGAATGGTCCTAATATTACAGATATTAGGATTAGGAGAATGTTAGTCAAAGTCAAAGTCAAAAATTGCTTTATTGTTTAAGATAAAATCTTGTTACAAAGCCAAAGGTAGAAATATATAAACCAACAAGCAGTAAAAAATATATAAGTAAAAGTAGATAACAATAAGAAATAAAAACAGCGAGTTATAAAAAAACACACATCAAAAGCACTAATATAATATAAATATACATACATACTTAAATATAAAGAACACTAAACAGAGACTTGGAATGAGGAAGTCTATCCAGTGCCACAATACATCATTGAAAAATTCCAGAAGGCCATAATAAGCTTTTTTGAGTAATATGCATTTAAGAGAAGATTTAAATGTTTTAATATTATTCAAAGTTCTCACACTCTCTGGTAGGTGGTTGAATATCTTCCTACCTGTATAGAATATTGAGCTTTTAACTCGTGAAGTGTGAGGTATGGGCAGTGGCAGAGCTTCAGTTTGTCTTGTATCATAATGATTATAATATTATCGATTTTTAAATTTTTTAAACATCATGCAAGCTGTGTCGAAAATAAAAATACAAGTTAGAGTTAGGATTTTGCGATTAATAAATAGTGGTCTACAAGAATCTCTACCACTTACCCCGCACATATACCTCACTGCCCTCTTTTGCAGAACAAAAACTAACTTTATCAGATATTGGCTCGAATTACCCCAGAAGCAGACCCCATAACGCAAATGGGATTATATTAAAGCCGAATATACTGATTTCGCAATGTGTTCATCCAACTCGTTCGATACAACTCTCAAGGCATAACATCCCGATGCCAGACTATTGCATACTTTCAAAATATGATCCTTAAAAGTTAACTTAGTGTCTATGGCTACACCCAAAAATTTAATATTAGATTTTCTAGCGAACACCCAAAATGCATAATGTTGGTCTTAGAAATGTTGAAAGAAAGGTGATTAGCATCACACCACCCTTTAATTTGTTCAACATCATTTGCGGTTGCATGAGTTAGCCCCTCAGGATTTCTGGAATGCCACAAAACTGAGGTATCATCGGCAAAAATTGTGAATCCACCCTTGATTTTCAATGATGCTAGATCATTTATATAGACAAAAAATAAAATTGGTCCTAGAACAGAACCCTGAGGTACTCCCGAAATAATTTCTCGTTTATTAGAATCAACCTCGTGCAACCTGACGCTCTGACATCGTCCGGAGAGATAAGACCCAAACCAGTGAAGAGCACTTCCCCTGAAACCATACCACTCTAGCTTCCGCAACAGTATTCCATGATCCACGCAATCGGAAGCTTTAGCGAGATCACAAAAAACTGCCGCAGCCGCCTCACCCTCATTTATGTAAAGATACAGATTATCAAGAAATGCAAAAATTGCATCTCCTATACTCCTACCACTCTGAAAACCAAATTGATCAACAGTTAAGATTTAGTGCTTCTCTAAGTACGAGATAACTCTTTTTTGTACTTTTTCAACTACTTTAGCAATCGTAGGTAACAAGGGGATTGGTCTAAAATTTGCATGAGTAGTCACATCACCGCCCTTATGAATTGGAATGACTGCAGAGATTCAGGAAAGATTCCTGCAACGAAAGAATCATTTCCCGTCACAAATGCGTTCAAAGTAGACTCTGGTAAAGTAACACCCTCACCGAAATTTCATCGCATCCTGAAGCATTTTTATTTTTAATATCGTTATATATCATCCTAATTTAACGGCTTTAAAAACTGTAGTGGATTACACCTTGGCGATATCTGATTAGCGAGATTTTCGGTGATAGAGCAATAAAATTCATTAAATTCCTCAGGTCTTATATCGACATCAGATACATCATAACTACCAGATTTTCCCCTGAGTGGATTAACAATTTTCCAGCTCTCTTTTTGTTTATTGTTCGAAGATGAAATACGTGAATCCTAATAGTTTTTTTGTGCTATTTTTAATGTTTTTCTGTATATAGATCTGTACTTATTGAAGTAATTAACAAAGAAGTCACAAGTTATGAAATATTTCCGCAAAGTGTGTAGAGAGCGCATATTTTTGCTGGAAACTTTAATGCCCGTTGTGATCCAAGGCTGCCCTTTTTTGTTTTTAATGTTAACAACTGGAAATGACCGGTCAAAGACTGTAAATCTGTAATCCGACTATGGAATTCTTTTAGGGGGTCACCAGAAGAGGCCCCACCTAACCAGCCAATAGTCAAGCAGTTCTGAGAGAAATTTTTTAAATTTTTCTTACAGAATATCCTCCCCCTTCTCGTTTTTTGTGGAGCCTTCTGTACATCATATGGTATGACACAGAACACCGTTATTCACCGACGAGGCTGCGTTTACCACCGCAGGTATGTTTAATAGAAAAAACAAACATTTTTGGACAACCACAAATCCCTATAAAAAACAAATTGTACGAATTCAGGGTCGGAAGTCTATTAACATTTGGTGCTGTATGATAGATAATAGAGTTTTGGGGCCTGTAGTAATAGAGAATACTTTGAATGGCCAAAGATATGTATATCTTCTACGAAATCAGATCGATGAAGTTTGAGAACAGCTACCTCTCCGAGTTTTGAACAACCTTATTTGGCACCAGGACGGTGCCCCTCCACACAATTGCATTGAAGTTACCCAATATCTAAACAACAAATATGATCTGTGGATAGGAAGACAGGGACACATAAATTGGCTAGCGAATAGACTCGATCTTTCGCCTGTCGATTTTTTTTATGGGGATCATTCAAGAATAAAGTATATTACAATAGACCAACCACTATTCGCGAATTAGCCGAAAAAATACAACCATGAAATTAACAATTTAAATCAAAATAATTCCGAATTCACTTTTAAAGCCATAACTCGCAAATTTTCAGAATTATTACAGAAATGTATATTGAATCAAGGCGACTAATAATTTGACTTTTTTATTTGTTAGTTTCTTGTTTGTTTTCTACAGATATCGTTACTGTAACTTGTTTAATATAAAAATAATACCAAAAAGCTTGTTACTTCATTTTCTACAAGTAGGTAGGTATATGCGTTAATGACAGAACGACCATATATGAAAAGCAAAACAGTTGAACTGAAAGCCGCCCACTTTTCCAAGGCAAAGCGCATAATATTTTAAAACAAGTTGATAAGTGAGTGACAGAACGGCCATTTTGAAGTAAAAACAATTGAGACCAAAGCTTTCTGTTATTTCTACTATATTTAAGCCAGAGCGGATAATTTTTCCACGTTTTTCCAAAATTAGGGGATAATGGTTACAGTGAGCATAAACAAACCATCTATTTTTGGAATCAGGAGAAAAAGCTCTTCTCAATAAACTAAAAATATACAGGGTGTTCCATTTAAAATAACAAAGCTGATGCTCATTTTCCTAATTTCCGATGTTCATATGTTTATTTTTTGATAACAAATTCTGACGATTCAGTCTAAATCCTAAAACTTTTGTGTGTAAAATTTTTTGATATCTTGAGAAATAAAGCGTATAGACCCCATTCAAAATATAACCGAACACCCCGTACATATTATGTATAATATCTTAAGTGGGTTATGTCTAAAGCTGTACTCTGGCAAAAATTGACATTAAAAACTTTAAAACTTTTGAATTATTGCTTCCAAACCATCCTTTAATAGTCCGTACTTACTGTAAATGTGTGAGAAAAAAAACTAGAAAAACTAGTAAATCTCTGCGGTTTGACTAATAAATAATTCCAATCAAAATACAGACGTCGCTGATAAAATTTGATAACCTTTCACTTGCACTTGTTATCAACAATTCGCCGATACCAAACCGATTTTGGAAATATAAATCGATTTCGTTAGACATAGGCTCAGTGGCGTTTTACCTCTCTCTTGAAGTTTAGTTCGAGTTTTAGTCTTTTTTAACCGTCCTCAAAAAATTAGTAGGTCTTCAATTCAACTCTGTGTATTATTTCTTTTTATATGTGAACAGGATCTCCAAAATTCCAATACACATATGGGGATATAAATCGGTTAAATTAAGACAAAGCGGAGTACTTAAGAGCTAAATTAATTGTTGCTTACAAATTTAAAAAAAATCGAGTACTTGCGGAAATCTCCGAAAAAACTGAAAATCGAATTTTTTTATTTTATTTTCTCCTGCAAATTATTATTATTATTACCGAAATTGACAATCAATTTTTCAAAAAATGTTGGGTTCCAGGCCCATCCATCACGGATGCTTGCATCAAAAGGAGTGGACTAGTTTCTATTAGTTCTATGTGTTGTCCTGTAAGAATTTTGTCACTATGTGGCAAATTCTGAGCAGTACTGCCTTCTGGATATAGGTGAAGGTGTTAGTATGCAGTCTTATAATTTTCAGGTTTTTCTCTTCTAGTGTTTTTGGAACTAGTTCAGTTGATGATGATCGATATCACATGAACCTTATTCAGACCACACATCTGTTCTATCTTAATGGCCAGCTCCGCGTATTTGACCTTTTTCTCTTGATATTTATCCAACACGTATTTATTGTTGGGTATAGCAACATCTATCAAATAAACTGTTTTTGCTTCCTTATTTAATAGTACCACATCAAGCCCATTATTTGTCACCCGTCTGTCGGTGATAATTGCTCGGTTGTAGTCAGTTTGAAGGCATTATTCTCAAGCACTAAACTTGGTTGGTATTTATAATAGAGCACAAAGGTGTTCAGGAGCCCGTATTTATTGGCAAGCTTCTGGTGGATACTACACACCAGGTTTTGTCGCTGGAGGTAGTCCGTTTTTGCTAGGTAAGTGCAGCCAGATGTTATATGCTGTATATTCGCTGATCTCTCTAAATTTTTGACACTTATCGGATTCAACGGACCGGTCTTTGATGATGATCTCCAGTGCATCCCTGCTGTTCCTCTGCTAATAAGTTATGACTGTAAATATGGTAATAGATACGATTTGCAATGCATCCTCTTAGGATCTTGTACACGGTGGGCAAACAGGTGATGGGCCTGTTCTGGGACGGTCTTTCGGTCCATTTGCCTTTGGGTAGCATAGTTGTAGTATATAGCATTAGAAATGCGGGGGTTGCCTCCGCATGATGCATTATTTTAGTAAAATGACTGGCCTGAGCTTCATGGAGAACCTCAAATTTCTTATACCCGAAAATGTGAATATTGTCAACTCCTGGCGACAGTTGCTCGTTCTCTTAATAAAGCTGCTAACTTCCTTGGTAATAAGAGTCAAATTCCATTTGTGGTGATTGAATCTGATCACATTGAGATTGTATCCATGTAGCATTTTGGTTACGGTCTTTTGGTTTTCCCAGATGTCGACCAATACCCGGTCAAGTGTTTTTTTCTCGGCAGCATCTTCTCAGTATTGGTTTGATTTTTGGTGTTATTGATAACCCGATAAAACTGTCTTTGATTGGTGTTGAAAAGCCAGTTCTGTCGTTTTCTATTTGAGCATTTGTTGTATCTCTGCAGACGTTTAGCTTTAGTTTTAGTTTTGGATTTAATGTATCTTGATACACATCTAAGTTTTTGTTGATGGTTGAGATCGGTGGATTTTGTACCTGTCTTCTTACTACGAGTCTTAAGTCTGCTGGAGTGGTGTTCATTCTTCCGAAATTCTGTGAGTCTTCCTAGTTCCTGTCTCAAATCGTCAATTGTCTACTCAAGTCTTTTCTGCTATATGGGTGTTTGTTGGTGTGTAGCTTTGTTGTTTATGGCATCTAAGGATCGCAACAGCAGAGCAGTAGCTGAGTGTGTGGAGCTTCTCAAGGGTGTCATACTCCAAACTAAACTCTGCTAGTATGTTGTTGAAAATCTTAAAGATGCTGTGAGTCTCCCGACTAGTTCTAAGTTTCGTTAGCTTAGGTTTTTGAGTTGGATCTAGGCCGTTAAACTCACCAATAGCTTTTTGGAGTTCGTTGTATACTGATACTTTTCCATTGTCCTGCCAACAACAGGCTCTGTCAATGACGTGTCTGGGAGATTCGTTTTCACCTATGTTTTCTTCATTTCATACTTCCTTCTCGGGTGCCTCTGTTGAAGGCAGATGGATGGGCTCAACGTATTCAAGTTCAAGCTGCACCTCTCCGTTAAGTTGTTTCAGGATTGGTTCAACCAAAAATTTATTCCGAAAAATTACCCGCCGTTGGTCAGCAATGCGCTGTTCGGTGATGTTCTGAAGATCCGGGTATTTCTGAAGAAAAGCACTGTGAAGGCCGTCCGGTAGGTGGTTAAGTCGGTCTCAAATCTGGTGATTTCATACGTTTCCTTGACTTTCCAGCCTTCACGGCCTGAGGATTGGTGATATGCGTCTCCAAAGAAACAGCGAGGGTTGGGCGTGTGGCGTCGGTGGTTGATGTTACAAGGGGGGGGTGAGGTTTTTATTATTATTATTATTATATTTGCTGTCTAAATTTTTAATGCGTGTCCTTATTATTTATTTCCTAATACAAATTTTTCTTGCATTATTTCTAAAGTATTATTAGAGAAATTAAATCTACAATACGTTTGGAATGCCCTATATTCCACATTCGTGGACTAGGGTCCGCGCTTTCTACAAACTACACTCGTGCGGAATATACGCCATTCCAACTTATTGTGGAATATAGCATTCTTCTGCTTCTAAATAACGAGCTTTGGTCGTGCAAAAAGCGCTTTTCCTTCTTTAATAAGGCTTCCGCTTTAATGCAATCCACACACTGAATGAATCTCTTTATTCAACTCTAACATCTTCTTGATTTTGTTTTCGATTTTCGACAGGCAGACTAGTAAATAGTGTTCTTTACGTCTTCTAATCATCGGTTCAGTGGCGCAATCAGGAGTGAGAGTATGAGCATGCAGCCCCTACCAAAACAAAACGTATATGCGTTTTTGGCCCGGCTGACTTTGTTCTGCTTTTTCCGTTATATGGCGTGATGAGTTTCCAGTGGAATTATAGGAATATGGGGCGCATTCACCACATCGTCCAAAAATGCTATTGAAGAAAAACATATTGGTTTTATAGAAAAAATACGCAATTAAACAATACAAAAAATAGTGTTAAAAGGTCTCGGTAACTAGGCGGCCATTTAAAAAAAATCATTTAAATTCGTGCAGTCCAACTCTCTTACAGACTTGCTGAAAAATCTGGCTCAGGGTCGGTTGCACAAAGCTCAAATAAAGTTTAGAATGTTTAAGGGAATGTCAAATTTGAGAGTGTAGATTTCTGTAAGAAACTTGTCAAATCCGAAAGTTCGGTTAAATATTCTAAACAGCAATTAAGTGTTGAGCAATCGGAGGTTAGTGTTTTAAATATATAGATAGATTTTTAATTCTTCCGTGGCTATGGACCCCCCCCTTTTGTACATTAAGAGTATTATTTTATCATTCATTTGAAAGTGAGGACCTTTTTTTAAAAGTTCAGCCTTTGTTTCATTGTGCCTTGGTCTAAGCCTTTGATTCACTTGAATTTGATATGACCCATAATTTCGATATATTTTCAGCTCGTTCCAGTCGAGTTTTGCAAATTATTTTCAAATTGAGAAAAGTTATGATTTTTTTCCATTTGTTAGGAGTAGTGAAGTGTGTGTGACCCATTTTAGTTCAGTACATAGTCACAGTATATATGGGTTACATATACTGTCTTTTCATTTTTATTGGGCGCCATTTTGTTCCATGATATTGAATTACAACGAATATTTTGCCATTTTCTTTCTACCTATGCCACATTTGACTTTTGGGCATAATTTAAAATAAATACAAAAAGTAGTTTTTACATTGACACATACGGTCATTTTGTTACGTTTATCCCATTTTCAAATTTAATCTTTCTGCAAAAAATTATTTGGCCGCCATTTCGTTTCGCCATCTTAAACTTAAATTTATGTTATCAATCTTTAACTATTCCGTTGGTCCGCAGATATTTCCGAGATTTTCTAAAAGGTTTTCGATAACGGTCCTCCGGTTGTTAGAGTGCTGTATTATTTGGGGTTAGAATTCAGTAAATAAAAAAAAAAAGCCTTTTTTTTATTGTCGACGTTTCGCAACTTAATTGTTGCATCCTCAGGACATACATAGATTTTATATCCTGCATGAAACCCATATTATTAGTCTTTACTTGCTACGTTATAACAACAAGAACATCGTTAACGAAAGCCATTTAGAAACTTAATATCTGGGAAATATTTGCGAACCAACGGAGTAGGTAAAAGAATGATAATATGGGTTTCACCTTTTCATAAAATCTGTATATGTGTCCTAAGAATGTAACAATAAATTTGCGAAACGTCGATTTAAAAAAGAGTCTTGTTTTTTTTACTGGATCATAACACCCAAATAATACACCACTCTCTTGAATCTGTCCAACGTAGGTTACTCAAATACCTATCGTACAAGTGTGATTATCCAGAAAGGTGTGCGGATCGTGATGTGTTACTTAATAAAGTTCAAATTATGTCACTAGAGAGAAGAAGACGTATGTTGGCTATCTCGTTTTTATATAAATTGTTGAACAAAGAAATAGACTGGATATACCTTTTTAATCAGATTCGCCTCATTGTACCTAGGTTAAACGCAAGAAATAGTTTAACATTCTACTGAACTCGTCCAAGATCAAACATGTTACTAAGATCTCCCTTATATTATATATGTAATCTTTTTAATATACATTGTAATGATAAGGATATCTTCAATGATTCTTTAGGTCAGGTTCTTTCTGGATTGGGTTAGTTATAGTTTTAACACTGTTCCTAATTAAGATCCATTATTCATTATAATTATTGTTTTGTATTTCCTGTAAGTGGGTGACTCCGTTGGAAATAAATGGCTTATTATTATTAACAAGAGGATCGTTAACGAAAACCATTTTGAAACTTAATATCTGGAAAATATATGCGGACAAACAGAATAGGTAAAGACTGGTAATATGTGTTTCATGCAGGATATAGGATCTATATATGTGTCCTGAGGATGCAACAATAAAGTTGCGAAACGGCGACAATTAAAAAAAAAACTTGTTTTTTTTTACTGGATCCTAACCCCAAATAATACACCACTCTAACATAACACCAAGAGGATCGTTAACGAAAACCATTTAGAAAATTAATATCTGCAGGTCAACGAAATAGGTAAAGACTATAAGAGACTATAAGATAGTATGGGTGTCATGCAGGATATAGAATCTATATGTGTCCTGAGGATGTAACTATAAAGTTGCGAAACGTCAACAATTTAAAAATAGATTTTTTTTTACGGGATTGTAACTTCAAATAATACAGCACGCTAACAACCATTTTAAAACATTACTGGCAGTAGTCTTTAATTAGTCCTTAAGCTATGACGCTAACTACCAGACAGACAGACCGACGGAATTGCTGAAACATATTTTTTTGCGTCTAGGGACGCTAAAACGTAAAGATGTGTAAAACTGAGAGGGTTATTTTTTACGAATATAAGCATTTTATTTGGCCGCCACTTTGTTGAATTAGTTCTACAATTTTACTAGTTGATCCCTATACCACAATTAGTGATTTTCTCACGATTACTATACTTCCCTTTTACGAGGGAAATAAAAATCGTCATTTTTTTCTTCGAACGTCTGCAGCTACCGACAAGCCAGTAGAGAGTGCTTACATAGAAAAACTTAAAGAACTTTTATATTTTGATTAATGCCGCCAATTTAAGTAAATTGCCGCAAATAGAGCCGCAGTCCGTATGTATCAGCGCACAGGTTTCGTCCCGTTTCTAATGCCCTTCCGCGAACATAACTTTATTTTTGAACAATTGATGTTTCTTTCCTTACCGGTAACGTCACAGACTACCGAATAAAATAAAAATTTCCGTTTTAAAAGTAGGCAACACTACTACGTGTGACGTCAAATTGTAGTTTAAATGAAAAATTAGACAATATCGATACATACCACAGCACTCGTTAGCCTAATCTACTATCCGGCATCATCATAAAAGTATGGTTATGTTATATATGACATGACATCATACGGTCTTTTCTAAGAAACAAGAATTCAAAACAAATAAGTTGTTTTGGCAGGCGGTATTTCTGCGCAAATATTGATTACAAAAAACTAGACCCATTATTTTTAAAATATATACATTTTTATGCAGTCAAGAACTTCAGTTGTGAGCTCGCTCGTTAGAGATTATTATTACCGGCATTTAAGAATATTTAATTGGGGTAATGTACTTATTTGAATTTAAATTAATTAGTGAAATTAATCATTGTTTTATATTCTGATACGCCCACTTTCGTTTCTTTTTTAATTGGGAAGAACTGACAGGTTACATTAATTGAGGGTATACCTTATACATAATTTTGTTTTATTTAGAAATATATACGATTAGAAATATAGGTGTAACTTAGAAATATAGGAGTTGTTATAAAATTGTAGATAAAAGATTTCTAAATAACAGCTGACTCATTATTTTAAAATATATACGTCGACTCTCAATTCCGAGAACTTTATTTACTAGTTCTGTGTTTCCCTATTCGTTTGCAACAAAACAGCTTATAAAAAAAATCAAAAATATTTGAAGAAGAATCTCCTGAACTACACTTTATATATTTTGTTCCTTTTTTTTAGTTTTTTTTATATTCTGTAGTCGGAAAGGTGGACGTTGGGGAATTAGAGCTATTCTCTTGTAGATCGCCCCCAGGAACTTTGCTTCCACTAGGATACCAATCAGTCTTTTTATACAAAAATTTTTTAATGTTGCCTAGGAGGACATTTCCTAGAACAGATCTGACATACACAGTCAAATGTGTATAGAGATTAACAAATCAAGGTTCTTTTATTTATTGATTTATTTATTTGTATCAACAGCTAGTTAACAACTAGCTTATCAACTACTTTAATTTTACCTAAAATTAAACTACTAACTGAATGGCATCTATTTGCCTGAACAAATGTATTCCTATATGTTTTCCAAATTTGGAAATGTTTGTACTAAAGGGATCTATTGCACTACAATATTTATTAAGGTTTAAACACAGCCTCACTAGTGGCGAGTTCTTATATTCTTATAGGTATTCTTTTTCACCAGTGTAATATAAAATAAGTGTGGACCGAGTATTGAGTAAATCTATTCAAAAAGGTACCTAATAGCCTTAAAAATTCTGAATTTGTAACTTTAATTATGTCTTCTATTTTTAACAAGGCTAGGAAAATTGAACATTTTGCATAATATAACTTGAACAACTCCCCTTTGAGGATACTCAGAAAACATTTTATAATGTAAGAATTTTAAAAATTTTCTTTGAACCAATTCCAGTGCCTTATTGGCATAGTGTGGTTTCCAAATCAGACATGCATACTGAAGCTTTGAAATAATTTGCAACTTCTTATGATAAACCCTAGCATTTTTACAGAATTTGAAATTACACACAATTATCAATATCAATATTAAAATAGATTTTTTGGTGAAAATGCACACCTAAGTCTTTCTGTGATGTTTTCTTTGTTAAAAGTGTGTTGTTTATGTGATAATCAAACATAATGTTTTGCTTTTTGAGGCTAAAGGTTATTACAGCACACTAATTTGCATTTATTTTTAAGTTATGATCTTAGGACTAGCACACAACCGCATTTAAATCTTCTTGTAGATAAGCAGCATCATTCTGACATTTAGTACTGTAAAATAGTTTATAATCATCCGCGAAGACAAGCCCTCTAAGCAACGTTTCCAATATTATTAATTACTAAAAGAAACAATATAGGACCAAGGTTAGACCTTCAGGGTACTCCAGACCTTGTGTAATAACTATATGATGAGTAGCCTTTTAGTTATATAAAGACTCTCCTATTACACAGATATGACACAAGCAACACAATTAAGTTTTGATTTGCTAGAAAATCCTGGAGTGCCTTTGTAACCCCTTTAAATACTACTTTATCAAATGCTCTTTCTAAATTATTTTTTAACGATTTATGTACATATTGTGTAAAATTATTCAAATTCGTTACATTTGAGCGCATGTATATCCTATTACTAATTATTAGTTCTAATACTTTTGGACACACTGACAAAAAGGTAACCATTCTGAAATTACATATTTTATTTTTAACCTTATCTTTTAACCAATCTTTGGTATGACCTTACTTTTCTTCTACTGTGCTGGATATATACCATTATTTAGGCGCATTAAAAATATATTTGAATGGAAGGACAAAAGAATCGACACAACCTTTAACAATATATGCTGGAATGTTGTCGGTGCCTACCAATCTATTAACTTTAATGCATTTTATGGCTTCCATAAAAATGGAATACTCTCTTAATATTGGCTACTACTATATTACTTTTAACAAGATCTAGGTTGTGTTCTTGGCTATTTTTAATTTTATTGTACTGAACATAGTTATTAAAATCTATAAACTTTTTTAAGTTCCTTAAATGATCACATTCATTATTCATGCTATATTCAGTAATATTAAAATCGCCTACTATAATACATTTTTCATTCATTAATTTTATATACCTGATAAAACACATTTTAAGAATCTATATTATTACCTGGTGGTATATATATTATTACAGTGTAAAACCTTTCAGAACCTCCTGTTATTTGAGTACAAATACTTTCCAATTCTGTTATATAAGACACCTCCACCCTGGTTTTTATTAGTAGCCTTTGTAGTCCTATCTTTTCTAAATATATTGTAACTGACACAAAATTCACTAGTATAAACTGACGAGTGCAACCATGTTTCTGTAGCTGTGATGAAATCATAATCACTAACATACATCGCTGCCCTTAGTTCTGCCACTTTACTTTTGAGTCCCCTCATATTTTGTTAATAGAAGCTGAATTGATGGTTTGAACTTGAAGACAAGGAATATTTTGTGGTATATGAATTATTGTTTTCTGGGTTGCTAGTAGAATCAGACCTCATATTATCTTCTATTGTAATTTCTGTTGTACCTGTGAGTTTCTATTTATATTTCTATATTTTGGAAGGTTCTAAGAAAAAACTTTTCATGACAGTTTTTTCTGGCCATTTTGAGAATGTCCAATATTTCTGCACTTCTATCTTTAGGTATTTCAATTTTGAAGTTAGAAAATTCATTTGATTTAATTTTTCAACCTTAAAATTTATATTTCGAAATGTTGCATTGCCATACATTTCTACATTTTCTTTGTCATACTGATGTCTAGATTTCCCAAGTACACCATTTGAGCATTAGATATCCATTTTGATGAGATCTTACTAATAACATGGGCTTCATTCTATTTATGTAATTTTTTTGCTTTCCATTGGAATCTCTGGGTTCTGTATTAGACTGGTTCTTTACTTCTAATATTAGTTTCACAAAATTTTCAACTCCTTTCTTCAGTTTATCGAATTCTAGATGCAACATTTTAATTTTTTTCTCAACTTCATGTAGCTTTTTGTTACACGTATTATGTACTTCTGCCTACACTCTCTGATTTGAACTTTTATTAATATTTTCTACAATGTCCTTACTTAGTTCTACAAGGTTTTGGATTTCATGCTTCTGATATACTAACTCCTCTAGGGTTTTTTTACTATTGATTAACTGATCAGATGAACTATTTATAGTTAGTTTTTAATTATCCTTGAGTAGTTGGGCATTTGTGTTCATATTTGTTACAATGTTATTCTGGACTTCATCAAGCTTGGCTATTAGTTTTACATTATTTAAGGCCATCATCTTTATCTTTATAGTTGTAATTATAGATTTCTGTTGATTTATGATGGTTTTTTACTATCACTTTTTCCAAGCTACTGATATTAATTTTTTAATATTTCAAGCAATATTTGCAGTGATAGCTTATAGAAGTAGACCTTTTATTTTGAGCCAGATAGACCCAAACATTTAATACATGAATATGTCTCACATACATCACATTTGGTCATAAGTTTCAGTCTCTTCAATATTACAAATTTTACACTTTATCATATTGTCAAATAACAATCTTTGCTATTTTTGTAACAGAATGATCACTCAGTAAACTCGTTTTACAGGACTAGAAATTCGATTTGCTGTGCTGGATTGTTGTACAAGCATCTTTTGTACAAAATAATTTATTAGCTATCCTTTTGCCTTCGGTATTTCATCTATTTGTTAAAAAATTGGAGTGTATTTTTGAATATACTTAGGAATATCTATTCATTGTACAATCACATAAGTATGGGGCCAAAATCAACTTTTTGACATCACAATTTGGATTTTTTTTTCCATCAGATATTTGTGGAGTCAGCATTGTTTCCTTTGTACTCCATTAAAAGTTGTTGTTTATCATGTAAATACATTTCAAAAGTTACCCTTTTCAGTGATCGATTGCAGTAATTCATTGTGCAATTTCATAAATGTTGATGCAACCTAGTGTGCTAGTATTTTTCTTAAATAATTAAACATTATATTGCATTTATTTCTGCAACTTAATCTTCTGATTTATTCCAGCTTTCTGGTGAGGGACTTTGGGGAGGGTTGCAGAGTTCACACTCTGTATACCGACTTCTCCAAGGCACAGCAACCAACCTTGCACTTTTTCAAAACTTTGTAATCACATCAGTGGAGGATGGAAAGCAGGTGGATGTCATTTACACTGATTTATCGAAAGCTTTCGATAGTGTCTGCTATCGTCTTCTGCTTAAGAAGCTGCAGGAAATGGGAATTTCTGGTTATTATCTGAAGTGTATCTCTTCCTACCTCACCGAGCGTCTCCAGCAGGTTACTGTTGGCGGTGCAGTGTCCCATTCTTTTATCGTGACTTCAGGAGTGCCTCAGGGCTCACACTTGGGACCGATTCTGTTCCTGCTTTTTATTAATGATGTTTCTAGCTGCTTCAAGTCTTCCAAGTTTTTACTGTATGCTGATGACTTGAAGTTTTTCACAGCTGATGATGACAAGAGTGAATTACAGGCCGATCTAGACCGGTTGGTGACCTGGTGTGACAAAAATTACCTTACCTTAAACATCAATAAATGTAAGGTACTAAGATTCTACACTTGCCATAATCCAAACTCAACCTCATACACAATGGAGGACATTGGTCTTGAGGTGGTACCATCAATGAATGACTTGGGAGTTATTTTCCAGAGTGACCTGTCTTTCAACTTGCACATTGATAACATCGTGCTCAAGGCATTTCGAATGCTTGGCTTCATTAGACGAAACACCCGTCATATCATGGACACAAAGGCAATAATGTGTGTATATACATCCTTGGTATGCAGTCTACTGGAGTATTGTTCAGGAATCTGGGCCTCCCACTCATTTGTGCAACATTGGCAGGATCAAGCGGGTGCAGAATAAGTTTGCCAAATACCTTCTTTAAAAATTCCATTTTCCTTATAAGGATATCTGTTACGAGATAAGAAGGTTGTTGTGTGGGTTAAAGAGCCTGGAGCAAAGGAGGAGCAAGCTTATATTCTTATACAAAATAATAAACAATTTGGTGGACTGTGAGTCACTTGTTGAGGCAATAACATATAGAATTCCGGCTAGGAATACCAGGCATTCTCAGTTGTTTTTCGAAGTGCGGCACCGAACCAACTATGGAGCCACGGCTTTCGTTGATAGACTTGTTAAAAACTATAATAGGAATTTTGAGCATTATGATATTTTTAACTGTTCATTATCTCATTTAAAGTGTTCTTTGTCATCGGTTATTGTATAAGTAATGCTTGTTTTTTTTTTTTTTTTATATTTTTTGTATTTGGTTTATTGTAGTTTGTAGTTTTATCTTATTTGTGTCTTTTAATTTGTATGCATCTGTAGTGTACTTGACACAATAAATAAATAAATAAATAAATTTGACATGGTGAATGACTATTTAATTGGCAGAACCCAGATCGTCCGAGTCAGCAACTTTAAATCGCAAAATAATGCGCATCCAGAAGTTTCATTTTTTTGTTGTATATAATATGGAAGAGTTGTAAATTAGGTGGGGCAAAATTAAGGTATTATAAACGGCTATCCTAGAAAACTAAGACAAAAACAAATCTACTCTGCAAAGAACGTTGGCATTTTTAGATACTGTCAATTATATATAATATATGATCTTTGAAATTCAGATTTGTATCAATAATAAATCCGAGGTATTTCATTTGATCAACATCCTCAACTATATCATCACCAATTTTTACATTTATATTCCTCACAATTAACTCTTTAATTTGATAGTTTTTATTTCTAATTAACATACATTTAGTTTTTGTAACATTTATTTTCAAAATATTTTTGGTAAACCACATCTTAAGTTGGAGAAGATCTTCATTAATATTAGTGATAAGGTGAACAAGATTTGTGGACTAAAAATATAATAGAGTATCGTCAGCAAACAAATGAATGGAACACGTTTTTACTATAGTTGAAATATCATTTATGTATAGTCAAAATAGCAATGCCCTAGAGTACTACCCTATGGCACTCCAGCATCTCACAAAATTTCAGACGATACTTTACCATTTATCTTCTAATCTACATCAAAAAACCCTGCTCCTATGGTATAATTGTCATCTAATAAGTTTTTCTTGTCATAAAGAACATTTTAAATAGAGATTTCACAACTGTGTTTGTGTTGAAATCCAGATTGATTTGCAATTAAAATATTATTCGAACTTATGTAATCTATCAGTTAGGTAAATTATTTTTTCCAATTCTTTTTTAATATCCCCAAGCATATGAACCGGTCTAAAATCATTCACCCTGATTCAACCTTTAACCTTCAGAATAGGAATAATTGTCAAAACCTTCATTACAGATGGAATTCTACCCATTTCTAAAGATGTATTTATTAAATTTAGAAAGGGATTCTTTATTACATTATAAGTATGCTTTAAAAACTCGGCGGTTATGTCGTCAGGACTTGACTTATTAGGCAAAGAGAGTATGACATTTTCAAGTTCACAAGGACCCGAGCAAATGAAAATTTATAAACCTTTGTTGGCAATATTGAGCGCCTTGATTTTCCTCCCATATTAAATCACTATCAGTATCCCCAATAATTAAATTTATGCTCTCTACAAAATATTCATTCACACTTTCGGCCATCTCCCTACAGTCAGTTTTGACCTCCCCAATAACTTCAACCCTAGTAATTCTGTTATGTTTTCTTTTGTCACTAACCAATTGGCCAAGTGTTTCCCACATTTTCTTGGGGTTATGCTTTTGCAAATCATTTTTTTGGTTGATAATACGTCTTTTTTTCTGTTTTTATTACAGTAACTACTCTATTCCTACACTCCCTGTACCTAGTTCTACCATTATCTTTCTCGGTCATTTTTCATATTCTATATGCATCATCCCTTTCCTTAGTTGCATTTAAAACCCTATCATTAAACCACCTCTTTTATTACTTTTTCTGTTCTTGGGGATAGAACTCAATATATTTTTCATTTATATTCCCAGTATTTCTATAATTCCATTGGATATCAAGAAGAATGTTCTTTATCTCTGTGCACTATATTCTTCCCCTGTAATTTATATTTTATATTATATTTTTTTTTTAGTGAATCGAAGCCTTAATTTACACAATTTTTTTTTCTTGCAGGAATCGTAGTGTTATTTTCCCTCTTAACAGTGCTACCTCAAATAATGGCTGGAAAACAGGAATTGCAGGCTGTCATCCAGGGCAATGGCGAATTCACAAAGCAACTTTACAACATCCTCTCCAAGGAACAAGGAAATGTCTTCTTTTCTCCAATCAGCGTCCACGCGGTACTGGCCATGTCTTACCAGGGATCAAGTGGGACTACCCATGAAGCCTTCACTAAGACGTTGGCTGTCTCTGATCATGCTCAAGCTGCTGAAGGCTATAAAGATGTAATCAATCATCTAAACAATGTTTCAGATGTTCAGCTTCTTATGGCCAACAAGATCTATGTTATGAAGGGATATTCCTTAAAGAGCAGCTTTAAAGATATCACACAAAAGAAGTTTTTATCTGAAGTTCAAGAACTCAATTTTAGTGATTCGGTGAGCAGTGCAAACAATATCAACAGTTGGGTTGAAGGCAAAACTCAGAACAAAATCAAAGATCTCGTCAAACCGGATAGCCTTAATTCAGATACTCGACTGGTTCTGGTCAATGCAATCTACTTCAAAGGAAATTGGGCGTCCAAATTTGATAAGAGCCAAACCAAGTCCGAAAAGTTCTACCTCAATGATAACGATTCTATAGATGTACAAATGATGAACAATCGGGGGAAATACTTTTACAAAGAGGACGCAAACTTGGATGCCAAAGTTCTCGAGCTTCCCTATTCAAATCCGGATGTTAGCCTGATTGTGGTCCTCCCTAATAAGAGAAACGGCATAGCAGAGCTTGAAAAGAAACTCGCTGAAACTGATTTGACCAAGATAACAGAGAATATGTTCAAACCAGAAGTGGTTGTCAAGTTGCCTAAATTCAAAATTGAAACCACTATTAACTTGAACGAGCCACTTAAACAGGTAAGATACTTCTATATTTTTTTGTACTTTGTATAATAATAAACTAGAGCATTTAATCATAAGCCCTTGTTCTGTAGTTTTGCTTCTTCCCTTCACTAGTATTATTCAGTAAACATGAAATTAAAGGGTAAAATCGTGAATAAAATATTCCATAAAGAAATATTATTTATGTTGAAAAATGAGTAACACATCCTTTTCCACTCGGGTTAGAAGTTCATTTCTTTTCTTCACATAAATAGTTACACAAAAGATGATATTGAATATAATGAATTAATAAATAAAACTAACAGTACACTACAGGTCTTAAGACTCCTTCAGACAGTTGCAGGCATCCATAAACAGGGATTCCTTCAGTTTCTTTCTAAAATGGTTAGCATTTCTCTTAGTGGTTTTGTCATATCAGGTATTTTATTGAGAATTTTAATAGAAGAATAGTGTAGAGATCTTTCAAAAATTGTGACTTTGTTTTTAAAAACAGATTGACTATAATACCATTCCAAATACTGTGAAACCAAAATAATAAAGAAAATGCAGGACTGACAGAACAAGTTTAGTGAATATTCTACATTGTCTACCACCTTCAAACAAACATAGTCCTCCGATTAAATTTATTTGTTGTTTCTACTGCTCTGTCTCTCAGACAGTTCCTTCAAGTTCTTGCTTGTTCTTCAAATTCTGCTAAAGTGGATTTCCTAATCTCTGAATTCCCATCTTCTGAAATCTCTTCCTCTGAAATTGTTACTCTTTGAGACTTTGACGTTCATAATAAAGAATGGTTAGGTCTACTAAAACCTATCCCCAAGATAGAGCAGCAAAGCCCTTTGCAATCAGCCAGTCTCTTACCAACCACATCAGACAACTATTTACTTTCCACACTTCATCATAGCCAAAATCCATTGAACCATTGTCTCACCACTCAGCCAGAGCCATATCAGTTTTCCATTTCTGCTCCGCTGGGTTCCTCTGACCAGGGTCTAATTACTAGTTCATGTTCCATTCAACAGAATTCCTGCTACCTAATACTATTAGGCATTTTTCAACTGATTTTTTTTACACTAAGACTGTTATTGTAAAGATTTATTTCAGTAATTGGCTTAATTGGGTTTTATTCGTTTTGTTTTATCGAGGGAAAAGTGTAGGTATCTAAAATTTAATGCAATCGTACATACTTTGTTTTTCGTATAATTATCTGATATAAACATCAAATGGTTTTTTTTCTTAAATTTAATGCTATACTCTATTTGGATCCTACATATTTTTCTGGAGGCAGAAAAAAGTCGCTAATCCTTTATTCTTGCCTTTACTTAGGAAAATCCTAGGTTACTTAATTTATTTTTATTTTTAAACATCCTATTCCATTTTTTATTGTTAGGGATAAATATCCGAAATATAAATTTAATATTTTAGTTTAAAATATGTGTACTCAGAATTGTCATTAGTAAATTTATATTTCTATATCCACACAAATGTAGTGTACGTATTTACATTCAAAGTTTAAGAAATAAAATCATATTTTCCTTTCCACATAAAAGCTATGCTCATGTAATTTCACTTAAAGTTTAATTCTACGGATCCTAACACAGTAATATATATATTCTCAATGGCTTATTTGATTGATTTTCATAGCTTACTTAAACACTAATTCGAATTTAATATTTTAATGTGGGGGCGTTGTTCTTGAACGGTGCCGCCCTTCTTCTATTGACTATAAATACCAATTTAGGGAAGTAAGGAATAAAAATCTAAACCAAATATTAATGCGGACCAACATTCTTCTAAGGTGGAATTTTTAAAGAGAAGTACATCGCTTTTAAAAAATATGTTTATAATGTTAGTATTTTTGTATTGTAGTGGAGGGTCGTTGGTTTGCGAATCTTGGCGGAGCGGGGGTGCATGTACGGGCGTGTGTGGCGGGAGCCTAATGGACAATGGATGATAGTTTACTAAACGCGGGCACCCGGGTTAGAAATAATCCAAATAATCCATTAAAACCAAAAAATTTAATGACAGCTCATCTTAATATTAGCTCTCTTAACACAGGTTTTGATGAATTTGTCAATTATGTGAATCAGTATAAGTTTGATGTATTAGGTCTGTCAGAAACATGGTTAACATCTAGTTACGAAAGCAGCGTTTTTAGTATAAATGGGTATAACTTCATCCGAAAAGATAGGGTAGGAAGAGGGGGAGGCGTAGGGGTTTATCTAAAGAAAAACATAAAATTTTAAATAGTCCAGCTCGATGTGACATCGGATAGCTGCGAATTTTTAACCTTAAAATTAACACTTAACAAAAAAAGTATATTGTTTACAAATATATACCGCCCGCTCTCTACAAATGTTGATAACTTTATTGAATGCATGGAGGATATAATGAGTCTCACAGTGCCATCCTACAACTACATAAGTTTTTCAGGTGACTTTAATATTGATTTTTTACAGAATTCTCCTACAAGAACAAAAATTTTAAAATTGCTTGACACGTTTAATCTTAAACAACATTTAACCAAGCCAACACGGGTAAATATTATTGCAAATACAAATAATCTTATTGATGTTATAATATCAAATGAAAATATTGCCATTCAAAAGAGTGACGTCATTCCTATTTCCGAAACAGTATCTGACCATTTCTTAATCTATACTATATTCAAATTAATTAGAAAACCGTATGAAGAAAAATACATAGAGTACAGGGATTATAATAGTATTATTTATGATGACTTGGAACGGGATGCCCTCTTACTGCAATGGCATTCATTATATTTAGCTAATGATATTAACCAAAAATTAGGTATTTTTAATAACAATATTTTATCTTTGATTAACAAGCATGCTCCCTTGCAGAGTAAATTAATTTACGATCGACCTTTTATCCCGTGGATAACAGACAATATAAAATTATTAATAAAATTAAGAGACAAAGCTCATCGTAAATACTTGAAAAATAGGACGCAAGGGAGTCTATTATATTATCGAGAACTTAGGAACTATACGAAACATGCGATAGCACGAGAGAAAGTTGCATATTTTAATCAGATGTCTAATAAAACAGGTAAAGATTTTTGGCAAGTGTGAAAAAACTAAATTTAACACATACTGAAACTCATGAATTGCCCCGTGAACTTGCAGATGAAACCTCACTCAATAATTATTATGCCCAAAGCAGTAATTTAGTGGATACTACATCAAACGTTAAAATAAAATTTTATGAACAAAATATTCATCCAAACGTAACCCATGACCTCAATTTTAAATTAATGGACGAAATATCAGTATATAAAATAATTAATCAAATGAGTAGTAATGCCGTGGGTGAAGATGAAATTTCTTTAAAGGATATAAAATTGTGTTTGCCTTTTTGTATATAATCTCTTTTAAATATAATTAATCATTGCATATTGGAAAATGTTTTTCCAGATATCTGGAAGAAAGGTATTATTAAACCTTTACCTAAGATTGCTATTCCCAAAAGTTCTAAAGATTTAAGACCTATATGTATATTGTCAGTTATATCAAAAATTATTGAGAAACATATCTACAGCCAAATTTCTTCTTTTTCCCTTCTTTTGAAAATTATACCAGACTGTCAGTCTGGATTTCGTAAGTACTTTAGTACATCCACTTGCCTTATTAACCTTATAAATGACATAAGAATTAACGAAGAAAAAAAGGAAGCGACTTGTTTATGTTTACTCGATTTTAGTAAAGCATTTGATACTTTGAATCACACAATGTTACTAGCTAAGCTTCATTATTTTGGATTTTCGGAGAATGCTGTTGAATTTTTTAGATCATATCTCTCAAATAGATATCTCTGTGTATCCGTTAAGAGGCAATCTACAAATTTTAAATCGTCATATATACCTATGACAACAGGTGTGCCACAAGGCTCAATACTTGGGCCACTTCTTTTTTCACTATATGTTGCGGATATGAATAATGTATTAGAATATACTAAACTGCAACAATATGCTGATGATTCTCAGCTGTATATGTCATTTTCACTCGATAAACTGCAAACATCTCTAATAAATTTTAACAGTGATTTACGAAAATTAAATAAATTTGCCCAGGACCATAACTTAAAATTAAATGCATCCAAATCTGCTATACTATTTTTTGAGAACAATAAGTCTATTATAACACATGCCACGTCTAACTTTAAAGTATAAACAAAAAACACGTATTTACCAGTGGTTGCTGAAGCCAAGAACCTGGGAGTTAATTTTGATATTGGTCTTACTTTTTAATCGCATGTAAAAAATAAACTTAACATTGCATATATGCGCTTAAAAAGATTAACAAATTTTAAAAAGTATTTACCCCAAAAGGCTAAATATTATTTATGTAATATGCTTGTATTATCGCTTCTAGATCATGGTGACGTTGTATATTACAGCTCAATAAATGGAAGTGTTATCAGATTTATCCAAAAACTTCAGAATGCTTGTATGCGTTTTTCCTTTAATATTCCCTTTAGAAATCACATTACTCCATATCTTAACAATAATTCAATTTTGTCAATGCTACACCGACGTAAATGTCATTTACTGTCTCTAATCTATAGTCTTGAAAACTGGTCAGCTCCCATATTTAAGAGCCCTATTTAATATACATAATCACTCTCATCTTACTAGAAACTTAAATAATTTTACTATACCACCCCACAAAGCAGCAAATTTTCAAAAATCGTTTAGTTTTGTATCAATCCAATTATGGAATAATCTTCCTAATCACATTAGAGATTTTTCAGTTTTTAAATTTAATGATTACATTAAGAATTTACTTTTAAATGATCAACGAAACATTTAGTAAGAGCTGGTTATTTTTTTTTTCTTTTCTACCTCAATCTGCTTTTAAACAAAACTCATACAGTCAGTTAAATAAATCTATATATAAATAATTTTTTAATTTAATCCGCTGGTGTGCCGACTTTTCAATTAAAATCTCATTTTTTTTATCATTTTTTGTTGTTCCTTGTTTTGCGCCCATTCTGCACCGCTCGTATTTGTGTATCGCTGCTTTGCCGGTTCGTGAACTCCGCCTTTTGTGGAAATTATAAGGTTAAACTATATACAAATATGTATTTATGCTCGCATTTAAATTGCATTATTAATATTAAATTTAGGTAATATACCTTTCTAGGGCAGGGCTACTCTGGCATATATCCTTATGTCGGTGGATCGGTTTTATAATCGCAGTGTTGTCCTTATTCGTCAGAACTAATCTTATTTTAAATTATAATTTACATGTTATTAATTGTATTTAACTGACTAATAAAATAGTTTTGAATTTGAATTTGATTGGAATGGATTGCAGAGTTTCTGCTTCTCCTTCCCTTCAAATGACACTTGTTTTTTTGCTACCGATCCGTGTTGATCGATGTGTATCCAAGGAAACTTTTTATTGACAAAGCTGAAAAAAAAAGGGTCATATAAATATGAACCAAACCAATAATGCAATATTAGATAATGTAATACCATATCATTTATATTAAAAAAATTTAAAAAATCCTATTAAAACTGAGACACATACATATACAGACATAGAAGTATGGAAGTTAACAAAACAGACAATTAAAACAAAAAGAAATGTAAAATAAAAAGTGTCTTAAAGTCTATTGCCTTAAAGTCTTTGTCCAATAATAATCTTACCAATAAGAATAAAATTGTGCATATGTGCAATATATGTTGGGTTAAAATCTCTCGTCAACATATTCCGCTAAATCATAAACCCTCATAACAAGCAACTTCTTTACTTTATTTATTTATTTATTTATGTATAAAAATACATTTGAAGTTTATACAGAGATTACAGACCTAACCTAACCTAAGATAATTCGTTTAGCTTGAGACTTGAATCTATCTTGCGATAAATTAAAGAAGTCAAGACCTTGATAGAATTTATTGACCTTAGCAGATATTCTATTAACTGGACTAAATAATAAGTACCAAGTTCGGCAATATGGAATGTGCAGAAGAGACTTACTTCGTGTCCGGTAGTTTTGAATGTGTAAATAACAACACTGAAGACATTCTGAGCCTTTTATGTGGTAGTTAAAGATATTGAAGGCAAAACAGACATCAAAGTATTCCCTTCTACGAACTAGAGTAGTTAAGTCTAAGTAAGTCATAGTTTGGTCATCACTGAGACACACACCACTCTGGAAAAGTTTGTACCTTGCAGATTTTATAAACTTATGTTGCACATTCTCGAGCCTATTGATGTGGGTCTGATAGTAAGGTGACTAAACTATGCATGAAGACTCAAGAATGGATCTGACTAGTGATGTATACAGAATTTTGATAGCGCATATACTTGTAAAGTCTCTAGTAGCTCTCTTAATAAAGCCCAACATTTTATTAGCCCTACCAATGACCACTTCAAAATGTTCAGTAAACATTAACCGAGTACCTAAATATACGCCAAAGTCTTTTATAACAGAAACTTCAGATAAAGGGGCATTGTTTAAGTAATACTGAAACGGATCTTTATCGATGAGTCTACTGAATCTTATACGCTCCTGGTAACAACACTTGTTAATTTGAGGGACATGTCATTAAGCTGACACCAATTATATACAATATTAAGATCATTTTGTAGAATAATCATGTCGTGAGTGGACGTCACCCGACGATACAATTTCATGTCATGAGCGAAAAGCAGAAAACTTGAGGAGAGCAAGGATCCTAAATCGTTGATAAATAAGCCAAAAAGAAGGGGACCCAAGTGAGAGCCTTGAGGTACCCCGGAAGATGTATGGAAACATGAAGATAGATAGCAATCAATCTTGACTTGCTGCATTCTGTTAGTAAGGTAAGATTTCATCCATGAAAGTAAAGATCCAGAAACACCATAACTACAGAGCTTTAAAAGAAGGATGTTATGGTTTACCTTATTGAAGGCTTTACTGAAGTTAGTATATATTGCATGAGTTTCTGCACTGCTTTCAAATGATGAATTTATAAAATTTGTAAAGAGAAACAGATTTGTGTCAACAGACCTACCAGCTGTGAACCCATGCTGTTGACTGATCACAATCTGATGAAATATATTCGACAGAATTTTTTCAACGCACTGTTCAAACAATTTAGGGATTGCCGACAGAATGCTGATTGGTCTGTATCTTGTTACGTCATTTTTACTGCCAGATTTGTGAATCGGACAAATATAAGAAAGCTTCTATAACATCTAGTCTCTGGAAAAACTCCGGAAGTTAGGGATTTGTTGAAAATGTAAAATAGGGGGAGATATAGAGTGTTAGAACAAAATTTTAGTACTCTGTTAGAAACACCATCAGGACCTGCAGACTTGTTGATGTCCACTTGTGTTAAAGTTTTCTCAATATCAGTTGGGTCTATAGCAATGTTAGAAACATTTTCAAATCGATCAAAAAATGTACTGACGTTAGAATTTCTCTGGGGGTTATAAACAGAGGAAAAATATTTACCAAATAGATTAGCTATGTCAATACCATTAGATGATTTTTCAGTGGCTAGAAACCTTTCCTTAGGAATAGTGCCCTAATTAGACCGGGAATGAACGAAATTCCAGAAAATTTTTCCATTACTGCTTATGGCACTTTCAGTATTACTTATGTACAAATTGTAGCACTCCTTCATTAGGTTTTTGCATTCCCTTCGAAGTGTATTAAATACATTGTAATCAACTTCACTGTTCGACTGTTTGTATTGTTTCTGAGCAATTTTCTTTTGATAGATTAGTTTTTTCAATTCATAAGAAAATCAAATAGGAAATTTCTCACTAGAATGATGTGCCTTCATGGGTACAAACATATTAAAGCAGTCGAAAAGTACAGAATAAAATTTATTGACAGTAACATCTAGATCCTCTGACATAATTGATTGTCAATCTACCGAAAGAAAATATTCATTAATTAAATCGAAATTAGCGTTTTTAGAGTTATAAGAAAAATAATTCAGAGGTTCTAGATAGTTAGTTTTATTCACTGGTATGTATAACTCTAAAGCTGGGTGATAAGGATCACAATGTACCAAACCATCAGATTTTATAATTGAATCAGGCTTAAAGTTGGCAAAATATAAATCCAGGATTGAATTGTGATCATTAGTTACCCCAATGTATTGAGATAGGCCAAGAGAAGCAGTATTATCACATAATAAGATTTCTCTTGTTGCCGTAACATTACCAGGTAACAAACCAGAAAAATCTTCACTAGTGGACCACATTATTTGAGAAAGATTATAATTGCCCAGAACAAGCACATTATCGAACATTTCACAGGCACTAGCAATGGATTTCAAGTGGTTTCCATAGTGCAATACATCCATAGCAGGTGGAATGCAGACACAACCAATACAATACACCAAATCGCCTAATGTCACTGACACCCACGTTTCTTCCACTGATGCTTAACCAATAGCCAGGCGATGAGATTTAACGTAATTATGTACTGCCAGAAGCCTCTACGGCTTTTAGTACTGTTTTGACTTCTCCTATCAGTACGATAAACCGTATAACGAGAGTCCAGAAATTCGGCATCATTGATACTGCAATCGAGCCAGGTTTCCGTGAGTGCAATTACTGAGTAATTTTCAGCTTGAACAGCACAAAAAGCATGTTTAAGTTTGGTTTTTAAGCCTCTTGCATTTTGGTACAGGATGGTGGCATGATCTAATGAGACCAGTCTTCTCTGTCTTGCCTCTGAAAATTTGCTGTGGAAGCTTTAGCGCCCATACGGCGAGGACGAAACTCCTTAACAGCAATGCCTGCCGGCTAGAGGTTAGGATCAAGCAGGCCCTTCAAAAGTGATTCTTTAACTCCAATTTTAAATGAAACCACATCATTATTTTTGTCCAAAACTGAACATTGACATCAGAAATGGATAGTTGATTCTCCACATAATCAGAAATCTGTTTCTCAGTTGTATCTGGATCACATCGACCCAGATACAGCCACTGATGCCTCTGGCTTGCAGAGAATAGACCCCTGTCGGTACCTGTGCCCATTATTACAGGTTTGTTACTTGAGCGCTCTACTACTGGATTAGACATTGATGTGCGCTCCATGTTGTTGGTTTTGACTGGTCGTTGGGATCTTTGTTGACCAGCGGGTTGAAGACCATTAGATGAATAAGAGTTCCTAGGTCCATGCTTCATGGACGGGTACATTTTGAATGGTAGGTTGGATCTGTGAAGAGATTTGCGGAGGTCCTAAGTTTGATTCAGTTGTAATAGAATTCAATGTTGCTGTAAGTAGCTGAAGCTCATTTTCAAGTTTAAGTAGCTTAGTATGCAAGTTTTTATGCCATAGTAGTCTTTTTTAACATCTGAAAGGTTTTCACTTGCAGTGGTGCTAGATTTATCCAGCGAGGTAAAAGTAGCTCTAAGTTCATTAACTCTGCTGGTAACAACATTCAGATTTAATTTCAGATCATCAAAGTTTGCTACAAGTTTGTCTTGAAGAGATGAATTCACATCATCAAGCTTAATTGTGAGTTTACTGTAGAGTGTAGCACACACATTACTAGTTACATCCTTGATAAGAGATTTCAATCCACCACCACCGTCTTTGCCAAGGGATTTGACGTTATTTGCACAGTCACTGCGTGCATAAAGCATAACTCTGGATTTTATTCGTGTTACTTGAGCCTCTGAGGTTGAGAACTTGGAGCATGCCCAGCAATTCCAGACACCGCAGAAGTCACAAACTATCTTATATTCCACCTCTTTATCCGTCAAATCACCGCGACATTTTGAGCACGGCGACATTATGCTAAATCGACTAAGTGAAACGGGCTATACAAAAATTTAAGCCACAAAACTGATGTGAGTAGATGAAACGCACTATATAATCTCTTATCAGCGGAATTCCGACAAACAATTTTTTGTGAAAAATTTACAACTGAAAAAGAGATGTGAATTAAAAGAAAATACGAAATTATTACGATCTTAAGGAAAATACTGATGTAGAACCGTCGAAAAGCTGACTATGAACTCGCGATCCGCAATTCAACAAATTTTTACGATTTAAAAGCGACAAGTACGGCTTAAAATAACGATTATATCCGGAGCTGAATTATAAAGTGTTTGTGATGTACATGTACACATACATTTACTTCACCTTTAAACTATTTACTATCATATATAGATCTCTCTGATGTAAAGTGGTGAGTGGTTAAATATTTGCCAACTGCAATTTAAAACGGAGTCACGTATTTATGAACTAGACGGAATTGGAAGAGAGATGCTATGGGTTCTATGAGTGCTATATGATCTTAAAATTTCATTATTGTTCCTTTACTTTTTATGCATAAGAAAAGCCGTTTCTAAAGTAAATAATGGAGACAAGGTTAATATTTTTTCTTTTGCAAAAAGTGACCTACATGAATCCCTCACTCAAGCTCTACATATATATCTCAAGGCACTCTTCTGCAAAACAAATACACTATGAAACAGTTGCTTTGAACAAGTACCCCAAAAACAAATACCATACCTTAGGTGCTCCTCTATTAGAGCAAAATATGCACTTCCAACTGTATCCTTGTTTATAATTCTTTTGAAATTATTCTTATAACATAACAGTTTGAGGATAGTTTTGCAGTAAGTTGTCATATGCCGTTGAAATTTTAAATTAGCATCAATATAAATTCACAAGAACTTGATTTCAGATAAATTATTTAATAATTTGTTTTCTAAATATATTCCATTCAAATTACATCTAAAAGACTCGAGAAAATCTGTTCTTGGGGACGCGTAAGTAAGAAGAAGCTAACTCAGGATTAAAAACAAATTAAAAGCTGACCTTAAATTAAAAGCTGAGTTTTTTGCAAAATAATCCACAAATTCTACTTTAAGCCCTCCTTTTCATGTCCCCCGTCCATCAGTACCGGCTTTGCCATCAATTATGCAAGAACTTATCTATCTTTATGATTAAAAAGTATTCTCAAAACATTTAATACCAAAAAATCCTCCCAACGGGATGATATTGCTTTCATAATCTTGAAAAATTGGACATTCATCTGATTTTTCACAAAATCGACGCTGACGTTTCACAGGCTTCACTTCCTGTTGTTACATACACTATCCCTCCTGCACATCAGTGATTGTTATATACATAGCTGTGCTAATAATAGTATACACCACTTCAGCATACAGTCTCTCAATATTAAAATTGATGATAGTCAATACAGTAATGAAAGAAATCGTAGAATGGGGAGCAAAACATGGTCCATTGAAGGCGCAGTCATGTTTACTATCTCACAAATTATCTCCTAGTATCCACACTATTCAAATGAATAATCCTTTGCTTGAAGCCATAGATTCTAATTGACAATTTGTAAGACTTTTAGACTTCATAAATTAGATCCAGCCTTGAGTATTGCTCATATATATGGGGAGCAGTCTCTCCTTCATCTTTTAACATCCTTGACTTTGTCCAAGTATGAGCTTTTTTCCTGATTTATGATTCAAACATCGTAAAGAAGCTTGCCTCACTATAGTAATATTGAAATGTAGGCCTGTGTCTCTGTTTTACATATACTACATCAATTCTCTTCTATGAATTATGCCTTCCTTAGTCATTCCTGCTAGGGAAGCATGAGCATTGGTCTACATGCATCTCTTCACCTGGAATCTGTTGCCATCAAACGCCTTTTCCTCTTTTTGTAATCTTAGTTTTTTAAACCCCGCATCCATAAACTTTCCCTCTCTTCACTTAAAGCAACTACGGTTTGTGGGCTACTCATAGATAAAAAAAATAAACAAAATGCATGCAGATTATAAGGAAAAGTGTTCAAGAGACTGTTTGGGAATGCAACATCTTTTGATTCATATTCTTTAACTAACAACAATTTCATTGTTCCAGTTGGGTCTTGAAGTTATGTTCGATCCACAAAGAGCCGATTTCTCTGGAATGCTGGAGAGCCCACAAGGCTTGTGTGTTAGTGAAGTGATCCAAAAAGCATTTATCGAAGTGAACGAGGAAGGCACTGAAGCTGCAGCGGCAACTGGTAAGTGTTGTTTTTTTTTTGTTGCAATTATTTAACAAAGAAGATAATGCTGAATGAGAAAGAATCTTTAACTTTGCCATTTCAAGGAGTCTTATATATTTAACTTTTTAAATATTTATAGTTCTCCAATGGAGGTATTTACAATATTATATGAAACTATATGTTTAAATTATTAAAAATTAAGTGCATTAAGAGGGAATTTTTGAGTTTTTAAAAATTCCTTCCGAGTTTCCAGGTGATAAAATTTTGCGTAGCTGTATAATGTATAAAAAAAGCATTTCTGTCAAAAATATACATCTTGAGTTCTTTTGGAGAGTCATTCCACAACTGACAAACATCCATTGCATACTAAGAAGAGTAATTAGTTTCTGATGCTTCATGATCAGAACTATCTGACATGTTAAAAACATGTTTCTTACATAATATTTGAATTTTTTATATACAATTCATCAATAAATAGACCTTTAGGAAGGTCAAAATTTATGAATCTGTTCTCATGCATTATCTTTTTTCTGTACCATAAAGCTTTACTTACTGGGTTGATATCTGTTAGCTGTGGGCCTATTGAATTGTAGTTTGTGCACCCTATTTTTGATTAGTTGTTTTCTTTTGCTTGTTGCTTGCTATTTGACTATTTCTATTAACACATTTTTCACACTAACACACATATTTTCGAATTTATTGCGCATTTGTCTAAAAAAATCGTCATCGATGTTTAAAAATATACAGGGTGTCCCAAAAGTAAGGCAGAATATTTTATTAGTTCGAGCTCTGGCTAATATTAAGACAAAAAGTTTGATAAACATATGTGCTAAACAAGGTACTTGTAAGATACAGGATGTTTAAAAGGACGGAGTACTGGAACCTATAAAATGTGGTTCCCACCAAATATTCATTTTTTACAATATTTTATTTGCCATAAGATGCTATTTAAAATTAGTTTGGGTGCAAAAATTTAAGGCTAGATATGAAAATGTTGGTATGAAATAGAGTTTTACCCACAGTTGCACAAAACTTAATTGCTGTGTAAAATATTTAACACCGAACTTTCGGAGTTGGCTCGATTGTACTCGCTGTCAAATTTGACATTCTGTTAAACATTCTAAACTAATTGAGCTTTCTGTAACCAGCTGTAAGTGTTTTACAAAGATAATATTAAACAAAAATAACAGGAAATGTAAAAATGTGTCAAATATATACAATTTTGTATATGGCAGGTGTTATAAAGTTATGTTCAACTTAAAAAAAAAACGGATGTGGTAGGGTGAACTGGGGTAAATGTGACATGGGGCAAAGGTAGCACTGGTAAACACATTTTAAACAAGACAAGCTTTCCGAAAGAGTCAATTTTCAGTCTAAAGTATTGTTTATTAGCTGTAGTTTGTTATGCATAAAACGTTAAATATTTGATGATTTTTCAAAGAAAATTCATACTTTTTTACATCTATTTTTTTTAAGCATATGTCATACTCTGATGTTTTAAAACTAGTTTGATGGAGGGTTTATTTACTTTTGTAGGCATTCTATTTATAACTGAGGCCAAATATAGGCAAAGGCTAAAAATAGAAAAAGAAATAGAGGGTGCCAATTTTACCCAAAAAAATCATGCTGCGGGAAAATAGCTTTTCAAAGGATGTTAAAGTGGCAATGTTGTAACATGTGATGATGTTGAATTTTCTGATTACTTGGAATATTTGATGCTACACATGCTACACTTTCCTTTAAATCTAAAATGAATTGAAAACTTGTTTCTAACCAATGTACCTGAATTAAAAAAAAAACAGTAAAGTACAGGCAAATTTCTACTTCTTAGGAAAGTGATAGTACTGAAGAAAAAAATTATTGCTATACCTGGACCTAATATAATTCCTGAATATATAGATAGTCCAAGCCAAACTGTAAACCAAAGTGAATAAACAATAAGAATTAAAAACCTTTTGTTGGAATTAAAAACCTTTTGTTTAAGAACATGTCCTCCAGAAGAGACAGTTCGTCAGTGGCAGTCATAAGTACCTCAGAAGTTCTTGAAGATAAACAGAGAAATGAAAAACAGTAACAAAATTAAGCAATTTACAAAAAAAGCACTCATGAAGGGACTAAAAAAAAAACAAGGAAAAAAGTCTGAAAATCCAAAATACAAAAATGTAATAATAAGACAATTCTAAATTAAAACAAGATTTTGAAACATTCGCCAATGAACTAGAGAGAGATAATGAGAACATGAATCTTAAAAGTTTTACTTAGATAATGAATAGTCAGGAAGATTTTGTTTTAATAAAATTAGCTGTAAAATATTTTATTGGGCAAGTACATAAAGAATTCGTGGTTAGATTTTTAAGACATACTCAATATAAATGGAATATATGGCATCTGATGACGATCTCTTAACTGTTTATTACATGAACATTGAGAAAAAGATACCACCTTCAGTTGATACTAGGCGTGGTATTTTTAAATTTGCTATTTCATCCAATTCATGTGTAATGGGATAATTTGTTTCTTTATTTTCATGTACCTTCATTTGTACAACAAGGGCTTCTGTTTATGCATTAAATTAAGTGTCTAAATATAGAAGTGTTCTTGTATTTTCAAATTAAAATTTTTCTGTATGTGTTTTCTTATGCTGCTTTTGCCCCCAACTGGCCCCAACAGCCTTTAATGCATTATAATACGACAAAAATGCGCTCTTCTACATTTACCCTATATTGATGTGTTAAAGTGGCATCCCACAAAAAATATATTGTGCATAATTCTACTGTAAATATACCTGCTTTCTGCATTAGGTGCTACAGTTTCCCCTCTTCACCCTATTTTTTTTTGACATTCTGTTTGTAATAAAAGTCATGATACTGATTTTTTGAATCGAGGCATGTTTTTTGTTACATGTTACAAAATTATCCATAAGTGTTTTTTTTTTGCTGTTTCCTAGGTAAACTCGAAAATCCTTTCGTTACATGCTACCACAGACATATTTTACTCTGAATAGATTATCAATCCAATGTAAAATAAAAGTCCCCCTAAATGGATCCCAACTTTGTATAGTATTCAGTATAGTTGGGATCCATTGACAGATTAAAACATATGTATTGTGTTTCTAAACAATTAGATCTAATTTACACTTCTGACAATACCTAGGTCAAATATTGTTTATCTTATGATTAAATGGCGACAAGAACCATTGATGTGGCAAATTTATGAAACTACCTCGTGGATAGTCTAGATCTACTCAAAGTATAATCAGTCTTTGATGCTAGTGATACAAAAGTTTACATAATGTAAAATTGTATTCCAGTTATTCCTTTGAGGGCCAAGTTCAGTACTTTTTGAAATTGAAAGTCTTAAATATTTCAGTGAAACCACCCTGCACCTAAATAAACGTTGCCCTTAGTACACGTGCCTTTAATATTTTTTTGATGTAGAATCGGGCATAGAATAAAATTTTACATTTTTATTTTTAAAAACCAGTGGTCAATGGCATGTAGTAAAATAAATTTTTCTTTTACAAAAATAACAATACTGTTATATATGTATGTAGAAAATTTTTAAGAAATATGTATAAAAATCTAACATCCTGTATCTTACAAACGAAAGAGTTTTGGATGGAAGTTTATAGGAACTTTTTGAACTGTTTATAGCCAAAACCATTTAGGGGACATTTTTGATAGTCGAAAACTTTTTTTTCATCATTTAAAACATCCTGTTAAAAAATGAAATATTTAAATCTGGAATTGCCTCGGAAATTGCTAAGTATCCATTTTCGGATACACCAATTTTTACTCTCGGCTGCGCATCTTGAAGCCTTATTCTAAATCGTCGCACTTATATCATATAAATACAAGGAGGACGGGAAACTTGAAACCTTCTTTTTTACAATAATTGTAGTAAATAATGTAATGTATAAAAAGCCGCTAATACGCGCTGATTGTAAGTAAATAGTAAGTAAAAAAAACTTTTAGAAAGTGCGCTAAGTTAAACATATTAAGGTGTTTAAGGTTATTAATTATTTTTAGCATTACAGTATTGAATTTGAATTTTTTTTAATTTCTGTTTATGGGTAGCTTATCCTCTCATACATATAGGGAGTACACCATTTATAATCCTAAAGTTTCAAAATTATACTATTTTTAAAAGATTTTTAACGAATTTGGAGCAGTGATATTGGTGCTCACACTAGATGGGGTTGGGCTAAGAGTTAGGATATCCAGAGAGACGTTCATAGATTGGACCTGAAATGCCGGAGGACTTTAAGTCTGATGTATAATAAAGAATTAGACTCGATCTTACTAATGGTATACTATGTTTTGCTCAAAAAGTTAATATTTTTTGTGATGTTATTGTATGTCTGCCTTTTGCGCAAATTTCTGGAGCAGTTACGTTTATTCAGAGTTTGATTCAACCCGGAAGGTTTTTACATCTAAGGATTGGATTTTAAATTTTGTTATAAAAGAAGAATATATAAGAAGTTTTTTTTTGTGGTGGTACATTTAGTTCTATTAGTTTCACCCAGATCCTACAAACAATGAAGGTGAGTAATTTTTGATTATAGTTTAACTACATTTTATTTATTCGAAGACATTCAGGGTTTTAGGAATGCCAGTTAACTATATAAAATACATTTTTTTAAAAACCGTTGATGAAATAGTAATACTCTTTTTGGTCCCAATATTTAAGTTTTCAAGTAATAGCTTTAATCCCTCAGTAATTAACATCTCTAGAAGTAAAAGGAACATAAAAAAAAACTTACTAAATACAATATTCAAATCAATTAAAAATCAACTGATTAGAGAGCGATTTAGCATAGTTCGATTGAAAATAATAATAATATAACTTTATTGTCAGAAGTAGAGAGTATTCAATTTTCTGCACTTTTGCGGGGTATCTCTCTTATTAGTAAAGATGAAAGGTTGGGGTTTTCGCGATAGTGTACTACTTTGTGAAATTAAAGATGGCGCCAGCATAATTTTCACAGCTCTTTTGATAACTTATTCAAAAAAAAACGAAAACTGTTTCTTATATGACTGTTTCCGTAGAATTCAGTGCCGCTGTAGAGTATACTGGGTCAGATCAAAAAGTTATTGGGCCCTACTTTATTTTTTTAAGTGGGGCATCCTGTATCTTATTCTTTATATTTATTAGGAAATGTGGGCTTCCCAAAAGTATATACATGTATGCGGTTATTTTGCAATAGTTTTCAAAGGTTGTTTTTCTAATAGTGTTCAATAGAATCATAGTCCTTCTTTGCAAATTTCGGAAAGTTAAATGATTTCCGCACGAAGTTCCGCTACAGACTGATATCGTGTTTTATATATTTTGCATTTTTTTATTATTTTGCATGAAATCCTATAAGAAAAAATCTAAAAGATTCGGAGATCGAGGGGGCCATCTTACAGGTCTGTGGGACAAACCATCTTTGAGGAAAATAATGAAATAAAGTACCTGAGGAACATTTTCCATCAGTTGTGGAATAACTTCCTCAAGGATGTCTAGGTACCGACGCACTGTGGGCCCAAATTCAAAACTAGGTTGCAATAAAGTTTAAATAATTTGTAAGTTTAATTTACTAAACTTTTTTAATATTTATTGTTTTTATTGGGAAAAATAGTATATTCTCTTAATATATTATTTAAAAAGTGCCTTTACAATACTTTACATATTAAATTAAAGTCTTAAGAAGGCAAAATTATTAATTTCTCTTTTATTACGTTGCATGGTGAATTATACATACATATCATTAATAACAAAATGTCCTTTATTTTATTCGTAACACAGCAGGAGTACAATAAAATTATAAAAATAGGATGTCTAGCCGACTACTCTATCTAAAAATCTAAACTACTATACAAAACTTTATGAAATTTGCATCACTGACTTATGTTTTTATTTTTAATTTAGTGTAAAGTAAACATAATGTCCAATTCAGGATAGATACCGATTAGGTCAACCAAACAGTGGAACCCAGCGCATATTTATAGAATTAACTGGTGTCATTACTGTGATAAAATCGTCATCTCTTCTGAATTCATATATATATATATATGTAATTGTATAAACTTTTTTAAACATTAACCTAATAAATTAATCGCTGGCAGATCACTCACTCTCAGTTTCAGACTCAATATTCTCACTAACATTTGAAGGAAGTTCTGGGCATTTTAGTAAAGCCAAGACTTTATGAGATAGTGATTTATTTGGTTTAACATATTTTTGACGGTAACTGGATACAACAGGATCTGACGATACTAAAAGCATTCGCAATAAGTCTTTATTCGTGGCACTGCGCGATTTTTTTTGGGTGTTGTGTTCGCGATATCGCCGACACTTTTTGTGTCGTGCTTCCTGGGCCTCCTCAGAGAGTTGCCCTATTGGTACGATGCAATTTTTTATAATTTCTGTTGAATGAAATAGCAGTTTGTGAACTGTAACGGGCATATAGTACCACGAATAAAGACCTATGTATACATCTGCAGTTTGTTGGCAGTACTTTTCAAATTCTGTGAGGTTTATGTGGTATCTGGAACAAACAGCGTCTAATATTACAGCAAACTTTTCTATTAATATTTCATTAACCCCCGTTATCTCTGAACTTTTTTTCAGGATTACTAAAAAAAGCTCTAGCAGTGTTGCCGTCATTGCTGGACCCAAACCCTGGTTTTGGTTTATCTACATCTAATCCCATTTCGCTCTTAAATCGTTTTTGTATTTCTAATTTTCTTATTTTTATTTCTTCTTGTTGTTCTTTTCCTCTAACTTGCCACTGTTTCGTTTTTAATTTGTAGCCAATATGAAGCAAACATTCGAATGCTCTTATTCGGGCATGTAATGTAGATAAACCAAACCCATAATTTTCCTTTTTTGCATGCTTGAGATCCAGTTTATTATTCATTAATTTTGGCGTTGCACCACAGATATAACACGTCTGCGAAGATTTAGTGTCTGTCAGTATGTTACACAGTTTTCCGTCTACCATTGTTAGATGAAGCTGATGATGAATATTTATCTGAATATTTTCAATAAAAAAAGTGGTTGGGAGTAATTTTAATCTTTGTTTTTCTAACTCATCGTATTCTTGTTTAACCATTTCAGTTGTTTCCTTAGAAATTATAAATTTAATTGGCCGACAAAGTTTTGTAGAAGACGGGCGATCATTTTGCCATAAATAAATTTTATTATTGTCTATAGGCTGAAGCCTAATTGGCACCAAGGAAAATACAAATAAATATTCGTCATCAGCTTCTGGGCCTTGAAACTTTTGTTTGTACCTGCTGTGCCCAGAACTTCCATCACACCCATACTTACTTGTTAAAATACAATCAAAAGTTTCTAAATGCATTGACGAAGCATATTGTTTAAGTACTAATTCTTGTACTTGTAATAAACGTTGCACCGTATGATTAAGTATGCACTGTAGGTTAATCGACGCTTTTATTTCATCTACAAAAATTGATTCATTAGAAGGGCCACATTCTGTTTTTGCCTTCTGAATTTCTTTGTAGGATGGATACAAAACATGGCCTGCTTCAAGAGCACTTTTTCGCAAAGTTATGTAACTTTGTTTGGTTAGGCGACAGTCTATAAAAAGTGCTAGTGCTTCTTCTTTTAAGTAGGTCTTTTGTTTAACACTACTTTTTTCTCTTATAGATAATTGTTTTATTTTTGTGGAGGTACCCGGAGATGCAACACATATTTCTTTAACTATGCTAGCTGCGTCTCTTTTTCCATCTCTCCTTAAAGCGACTTCTGCAGCGAAAGTTATTTCCTCAGTCTTACTAGCAAGAAGATGTTGAATTTTTTGTTTTTTTGTCCTATGAAGAACCTCCCCAAAAGATTTACTTGGTCTTCCCAATCGGTTATCCGCCTTTTCTTTAACAAGAGGTGGTACAACGTCAAAGCATAGAGAATTGTCCAACCAATCGCCGTACTTCTCCAAAAAGCGATCCATCCTTTTTCCTGCTCTCATCCATCTTGCGTTTACTTTATTATTAAAATCTTTTATAATTGATTTCCAAAGAGCACGTGTCTCCAACGAATTAGTATCAGTTACAATTCCAAGATGGTTAAGAACCAATTTATAGATTTCTTCCCTGCGATTTTCACCGGGACAACTAAACCACATTTCAAACAATGTTTGTTTTGATAAATTGTACATTTTTATCTAAAAGAGAAATAACTCTTTAAAGCCTAGCTTTAAATCACCTATACAAACTTGACTAAGCAAAATATTTTTGTACATACATATTTAACGGGTTTCAAATAATAATAACGCATAAAAACGCATTTTACCCTGCGGGATCTCTCCATATTTTTTTTTTTAACAAAATCTAAGTTTTTTTTATTTTTGTTTTAAATTAACCCGTATAATACCAAGCGGGGTGCAAATGCAAATGCAAAAGATACCGCCATTAAATTTTAAGTCCTAATTTAATAATTTTTTTAGTTAAAAAATTATTCAATAAATTTTATTGCATACCGGAAATTTTTAAGTCCCTTACATTTTCCCTCAAGGCAAATTTTGCGATTTTTTTCAATATAGAATTTAAAAAGAACATATTTTAATTTATCAAAAAATTCTTGTTTTGTTGGCACTCGTTGGCCCTTTTGTATTTTTAGCCCGCACAAACATAAAACTAATTCTTATTGGTACTTACCGATACAAAATTACTTCAGACACCAAAAAATCACAACAAACTAATTGCAAACGCTAATTTGACACACAAGGTTCAAAGAGCACTTAACCCTTTATCTGTTATATACGTTTGTTTTGATTTATCCATGGCCCGCTTGACCAAAAAGAAATGCGCAAGTGACGCTGCTTTTTTAATAAATTTAATAGATTGCAGTAAATATTTTTGTTATGTAACTTTGCGTGTTTCTGAAAGAATACCCTGTGGAATCTTATGTAAAAAAATATGATTTCTTCTATTTCTATATGTTTTTAAAAAAGTAGTAATATTAAAAATTAGGTTTTGTGAAGTGACTTTTTGCAACCTAGTTTTGAATTTGGGCCCACAGTACGACGTGCTGTGAGACCTCCTTAAAAAATTCTGTAGGCTATGCTTCTTCCAAAAATGAAACACGAGACCCCAAGCCCAAAGTGTCCTTGTTGTGCCCTCTAAAAATTAAATAGGGATTTTCTGTGTACCAGTTTCTTGTATTATGGCTACTGAAAATACCTGCACTTGCAAAATACTATGTGCTCTACTAAATTTGTTTCGAAAATGTTGCCTTGTCTCTGGATATCTAATATCTCCTTGTCTTTTAAAAATTTTATTAGTTCCTTAGCGTTATTTTTTTCGCTAATTTTATCAGTTTCGTAAATCACTTTTAGGTCAGATCGCAATAACACTCGGTCGAAGAACTGGCCATAATGAAGAAGAAAAGATTTAAACGCATCTTCTGGAAAAGTTTTTTCTTTAAATGCATCAAAATTGCAGAGCTCGAGGAATTTGAAATCATTTAAACCGTTAATTCTATAGTTTATTTGTTGCTGAATTTGATCGATTATTTCATAAAAGAGGCGTATGTATGATGTTTGAACATCTCCGACCTTGTCTGTTCATTTAACGTCATCGGTTTCTCCCAAAATAGGTCAAAGTCATCTCTTTTTTGGCTTAACATGGACTTAAAATCATCTACTTTTTTAGGCAAAAAGCAATATCATTTGTTTTAGTTTCTAATATATTAAAAACATTGTCCGAGAATGGAAATATTTCTGAAAATATGTTACAAATAATTAAAATTAAAATCTCGTTTCAAACAGTCCAAAAACCCCCTCGAACTATTTATTGCTTCTGAGTCCCACATTTTCTATTATATTCTCAAATAGTTCAATCAGTGATTCACCATTTTCAGATACTGCTAACACAAGTCTTCCATTATAGTTCCACCTAGTAGGAGCTACTTTGGGCAATCGTTTATGGACAATGGAGTCCAAAGCTTGTGTACGTTTTGTTGACTTGGAAAAAAAAAGCAGCCATGCGTCTTAAAGTAACGGAAAGTACTTTACACTCTTTAATGTGATTGATGGACTGGGATAAAACTAAATTTAATGTATGAGCAAAACACTGGACAAACACAGAACTTGGGAAAGTTTCTCGAACTTTTAGCTTGCAGACCCCCTAATTATCCTGCCATCACTGCAGCTCCACCATAGCTTTGAGCAACTAATTTTTTCTCTCCATTAATTTCTTTAGTAACGTTATAAACTACGGTATATAATGCATCTGCTGTACGATTTTAACATAGCGTATTACTATAGATACTTGGCTAAAATTAGTGATATCAGTTGTTTCGTCCAGAATAATAGCAATAAACCGCTCCTCGCCAATCTCCTGCTTAATTCTTTTTAGAATAATGGTTGCAATAGCCGAAATTAAACCATTCTGGATTCGATTCGAAGTTCCGCGAAAAACGCTAGACTGCTCTAAATGATTTTTTAAGCAATCATCATATTTAGCCATTAAACTAAGTAAATCTTTAAAATTTTCTCTATTTGAAGAAATCCTTGTTTCGTCATGACCTCGAAATCCCAATTCGTGCTGTCCGAGAAAACAAACAACATCGATAAGTCTTTAATATTTGCCTATTTTTATCGACTAGTTCATTGTGTTAGCGGTGACTAATTTCCAACTGTTTATTAATGTTAATTTATCAATTCTGGTTTTGCCGAAGACTTTTTCTTTTATGACGGCCTGCAAATGCGCTTTGAACATAATGTGTCTTTTTACAGCTTTATGGAAATTGTTTAAATCGGAAAAACCAGTTTTATTCCAGAGACCTTTCTCATTTTCAAAAAGTAAACATAGCCAACAAAATAATTTACTTATATTTTCACGCCCTGTTAGCCATTTAAATTGTTCGTATTGTTTTTCCGGATAAAAATGTCTAATACAGTTTTTCATTTTTGTGGTTAAATTTTTTATAGGCGGTTTTGCTCTTCCTTTGGAAATTATTTGAAGCTTATCAGCGAAGTTTAATGTTGAAAATCCCTTAAGACACACACACCACATTCACACACACTCTTCTTACTAAATTCTCCAATATTTTCAACGTTATTACAGACAGCGGAAGTTGACGATATTTGCATATCCACGTCCGTATTATTGTCTTCCATATCGCACCATGCACGACGCGGCGTACGTATCACACAACACACGGATAGCCGTTCAAACAAAGAACCTACTCCAACCATAGCTTCCGCCTCCACTTAAAGCACGCGACTGAAATGCAAAAACTGCAAACAGCCGGTGGAAAGTTTAATAACCCCTTACTCGATTAACAGGAAATCAAGGCTGCATTTATTATGGGCTTGATAATTAAGATAATATTTTAGCATTTTTAATATAAACTAAATTAATGGTTTCCTATTTCAAAAATTACATTTTAGAAGATGTTTTGTAATTTTTTTTTGGGGAAGCATTGCTTCCCTTGGACTTGCACGCCCCTGATCCCAACCATAGCGCTCAAAATACGTTACCTTTGTAAATATAATTCCGAAGCTTCTTGGGAATTTTCATTAGATCGTATGAATCAAAAACCTATCATACTTTTCATAATTTTCGTAGACCGCCATTATTGTAAAAAGAGTAAATTAAATATAGTATATAGTTAAATAGAAATACCCAAACCACAAAAATATTTCATTAATATTAAAAACTGACAAAACGGCAAAGTTTTTGACATTTTGGGTTTTGTTCCAAAATCAGCCATAGCCTACTACCTACTAATTGAACACAAAAGGAAATTTTAGAAAATCTCGAATTTTGAGCTTGTTTTTCAAAATAATTACATACATGTATATATTTCTTGGAAAGCCCACATTATTATAAATATAAAGAATAATATACAGGGTATCCCATTTAAAAAATAACGTAGGGTACGATATCTTTTTGACCTGACTCCGCATACTTATCCTGAAAGCGGCACTGAATTCGACAGAAAAAGTCATATAAGGAACAGTTTCGAGAGGTGCTTGAAAATGCAACATTTTAAAAAATGGCCTGTATCTCCAAAACCAAAAGGGCTATATTCTGGTAGTGCCATCTTTAATTTTACAAAGAAGTAGCAAATGTCCCGAAAACCGCAACCTTCTATCTTTAAAAATTATGGCAAAAGTGCCGGAAATTGGATACCGTGTAAATGAAGTTATATACGAATAGCTGGTTGCATAATTTGACATTTAGAATAATTTTTGACATTGACACTCTTGTGTAGTCTGTCACACTCTGAGCCGCCGGATTAGTTAAAACTTAGTTAAATGCTTTGTGCAACCCGCCAAAAGTATTCTGTATTATAAGTCTGTGTAAACTATTAAAAAATACAATAATAGTTATAAAAAAATAGCTTGTCTCACACAACTTTCAATGGCCATACATTTAAAATAAAATTGAGTTAAGATACAAATAATAAATACTATAAAATGAGACGTTGAAACTATATAAAAAACAATAGTCAGTACATACATAGTCGGTAAAGAATATAGATAATAAACCAATAGTTCAAACTGCATTGAAAAATATTCATTTATAGAACAACAAGCCCTCCTAGAATCCTTTTAATAGTTTTACGAAACTTCTTTGCGCGATGATTAAATATTTTTTTGCTATTATATATGATAGTATTATACAGGGTGTCCCACGACGAACTGCGGCGATCGATTTCTCAGAAAGTAGGCTTTGGAAAAATTTGAAATTTAGGCAGCTAACTAAAGTCGATGGGGGCAATTCGCGCAAAATATTTTTGAGATGGCGGCACTTCCGGTTATACCGGAAGTACACGTCAACTTTCTTATTTTAAATGGAACAACCTGTATACTATCGAATTTTTGGATTCCTCGAAAAATTCTAGGTATATTTCATGTATAATATCCTATACCTAAGTTGAACTGTTTTTGAGATATTTTGAATTGTAATGTAAAAAATGACGTTTGCAGATCTAGACATAACTATAAATATCTGCTTATCGAAATCTCTATTATTTATTTGCGGCTGGCTTCCTTGTCCAAAAGGATCCACTTTAGTGGCCTGTGTTGATATTTTTATAATAAATAAATATAGGGTGATCAAAAACTGACATTATAAATATACTTTAACAAATCGTTAAAAGTTAGATCAAAATGCAAGAGTTCTAACCACACTACACCACAACTTGTTACGTTGTGGACGCGCGTTTCGCTAACCAAGTTAGCATCATCAGCAGATGATATAAACTTATAGTTTACGCGCGTCCAGAACGTAACAAGTTGTGGTGTAGTGTGGTTAGAACTCTTGTATTTTGATCTATCTTCCACCACAGGTTCAGGTGTTAGGACTCGTTAAAAGTTACTTTTTTCAAATGGAAACCCCCAATTTTTATAATTTTATCTAACACTTAAAATAAGGGAGATGTGTATAAAGTTGTCTATTCCAAAAATTTGTAGTTTTTGAGGTATTGACGATTTAACATTTTTTATTTTTAATAATGCCAGACGGCTTCTAAGTTTTCTTGTTAGTTGGCTATGATAGGGAGGCCTGGCGAGAACAAAACCAATTGGTTACTATAGAAACGTAATATTTATTGTCGTTTGACAATTACCTACTAAAATATTATTTATTTGTTATAGTAATTATAATAATTATTAAACTAATAATCATGCTGGGGCGATTAAATTACACACACGAGGATTATTTAAATTTGTTTATTATCTATGGGGAATCTAAGAGTTTTAACAAGAACATGCCAGATATTTGCTGATATATATCCAGATAAACAGAAAGTCACCGAACTGCGTTAAACAAATGTTGGAAAACTAAACATTTTGGAAACGTCAAGGCAAAAATTAATAAGAGGAAGCCCATTGTTGATAATGAAAATGTCGAGATTGCAGTTCTGGGATATTTTGCAGCATATCCAATGACATCCCTAAGAAACGTGGCAAGACAATCAGGATGCATAGGATTCTGTTAAAACATAACTTCCAACCTTATTTAATATCATTGGTTCAACATCTAAAAGATACCGATTTGCCAAAAAGAGTACAGTTTTGCGAGTTTATTTTAACAATGGTACAAGATAACCTTAGATTTTTGGACAATATAATTTGGACCGATGAAGCAAAATTTACTAAAAATGGCCTTTTCAATAGACACAATTCCCATTTTTGGAGTGATTCGAATCCTTATGCAGTAAGATCGCGGAACTTTCGAGAATCCTGGCAATTTGATGTATTTTGTGCAGTAAGGAACGATGGAATATTAAAAATGAATTTTTACGAAGAAAATTTGAATGGTTAGTTATACATTGCCTAAACACAAGGACTTTTTTAATGAAAAATAATCCATTTCGGTAATAATATAATAATTTTTTTTATCAATTTAGCGTCAATCCAAAATTAGATAAATCATTTAGTAAATATTATTACATAAATAAATTAAATTAAATTATTTATACGGGTCACACTACACTACTTCATACAAATACTGGTCCACATACCGTAACACATCATATCTAAACAAATATATCATCCCAAGTTTTATAGGAAAGTTATCTTTAGTTAGATATTTACAAGCTATTTATACAGGGTACTTTACAAAGTCATAAAATACTAAACCTTTTTTGTTTATTGAGCACTCTTCAGATTAAATTAATTGAATTTTGATGTATTTTGTTTCTTCTTAAATCAATAAATCGATGAATATTATCAAAGCATTTCTTTCCGTAAAATTATGTCTATGAACTTTTGTAGGAGAAAGATATCTGAATATTCTTGAAGAGTTGGATAACGAATATTTAAGTAATTTACCTTTGGCAGAACATAGTCAAATTTTCTACCAACACGATGGCGCCCCACCACATAGAACCGTTGCAGTTACTAACTTTTTACAAGCTACGTTTTGCGACAAGTGGATTGCCAACAATGGACCTTTCCTGTGGCCTCCTCGTTCCCCCGATCTGACAGTCTTAGACTATTTTATACGGGGAACGATAAAAGGAATCGTTTATTTTAATCCTGTAACAACGAAAGAGGACTGTATGGCAAGGGTAAGGGACGTGTTCGAAAGTTTATCTCCAGCTTAAATTAGAGCGGCCACTGACAAGGGATTTATTCGGAGATGCGAAAAATGTTTGTACTAGGTGGACATTTTCAACATTTATTGAAAAAATAAGTTGTGCTCTTGTTTAGACTAGACTATAATGAGAATAGACTTTCTTTAATTAATTTTTGACTTAACGGTTTCAACATTTTTATAGTTTTCCAACATTTGTTTAACGCTGTTGGGTGACGGTTTCTGTTTATCTGGATATCTATCAGCAAATATCTGGCATGTTCTTGTTGAAACTTTGTTAGATTCCCCATAGATAGTAAATAAATTCAAATAATCCTCGTGTGTGTAATTTAATCTCCCCATGCGCGGCATGATTATTAGTTTAATAATTATTATAATTACTATAATAAATAAATAATATTTTGGTAGGTAATTGTCAAACGACAACAAATATTACGTTTCTATATTAACCAATTGGTTTTGTTCTCGCCAGGCCTCCCCGTCATGGGGAAAACTTGGAAGCCGTCTGGTATTATTAGAATAAAAAATGCTAAATCCTCAATAACTCAAAAACTACAAATTTTTGGAATAGACAACTTTATACAAAGTCACCCTTATTTTAAGTGTTAAATAAGATAAAATTATAAAAATTGGGGGTTTCCTTTTAAAAAAAGTAACTTTTAACGATTTTTTAAAGTATATTTATAATGTCAGTCTTTGATTACCCTATATTTATTTATTATAAAAATATCAGCACAGGCCACTAAAGTGTACCCTTTTGGACAAGAAAGCCAACCGCAAATAAATAATAGACTTCGATAAGCAGATATTTATAGTTATGTCTAGACCTGCAAACGTCATTTTTTATATAAAATTCAAAATATCTCAAAAACCGTTGAACTTAGGTATATGATATTATACATGAAATATACCTAGAATTTTTAGAGGAATCCAATAATTCTATTGTATACAGGGTGTTCCATTTAAAATAAAAAAGTTGATGTCTACCTCCGGTATAACCGGAAGGGTCGCCATCTTGAAAATATTTTGCGCGAATTGCCCCCATCGACTTTAGTTAGCTGCCAAAATTTCAAATTTTTGTAAAGCCAACTTTCTGATAAATCGATCGCCGCAGTTCGTCGTGGGACACCCTGTATTGTATAAGACGGATTACCGGTCTGTGGCAAAAAAGCTGTTTGGTTATTTTTAACTGATTTTCATTTATTCTGTTGTGCTGAACACGAAAAAAATATTGAAAAAAAAATCCAGGATATTTAGCAAAATGCAAAATTCTTACCGTAATGAGTGCATTTTTACAATTTTTTCATATTTTTATATCTTAATCTCAAGTTTAGGGTCAGAATTACTAGGAATTACTTCTTATTATTACATTCAAATGCATCCAAGCCAACTCCAAGTAAATCACTTCCAGTTTGACCCAATGCAACAATCATAAACATGTTGCTACCCGAACGTGCGGGTCTGTTCCATGTAGAATAACACTCGCATCAGTACTTGTTAGCTCGTCGCTTGTAATTGTTTTACTAGTATTTCTCAAATACTACTGCTACGTCTCTACAGAAGTGTGTTTCTGTTACATTTATGGTGTATATATAGTTTTAAAGCAATGACTGAATATCACAGATTTTGTTAAAAAAAGATTTCGCATATTTCGGCTTAAAACCCGTACAGGGGACCAAGATAAAGTTTGGGCACTTCATAAAGTGTGTAAACGTTGTATTGAAGGCGATTCGTACTATCCCCCATGGCAAGAAATCCCAGTGCCCAAAGCCTGTGCTACCTTGCAAGGGATTCCAAGTTTCGACGAAAAGATACCTGAACAACATGACGAGTCAAGTTCTGAGTTTGAAGATGATTCAAGTCCAAAATTGTTTTCTCGGGGTGAGACAGTCTTGAATCTTCCCAAAGATGCTGCCAAGTTACTTAGATCGAGGCTCAAAAACAGAAATTATATGTTGCCAGGGGTGTCTTCTTCATGGTTCCGATATCGCAAAAAGGAGGTTGTTCCTTATTTTGCTCAGGTCTACGCGTTGGTTTATTGCACTATTGTTGAAGGTTTGATGAAAAAAATTTAAAATCCATTCTTTACAATGGCGTCTTTTTATAGATTCGTCAAAAAGAAGTCTTAAAGCCATTTTGCTTCACAACGGTGGATATTATGTCGCTATTCCTGTAGGTTATTTTATACACCTCAAGGAAAGCTACGAGAACTTGGAATTGGTTCTTTGCAAACTGAAATATGATGACTACAGTTGGCAAGTGTGCGCGGATTTTAAGGTCTTGTGCTTGTTACTTGGGCAACAAGCTGTTTATACCTAATACCCTTGTTTTCTGAATTTATGGGTCAGCCGAGATGGAGAAAATCACTGGACTAAGAGGAATTGGCTGCCGAGGGAGCTCAAAGTTGGTGAAAAGAATGTCCTCCGACAAATATTGGTACCTCGCTATAATGTTCTTTTACCACCGCTCCATATAAAGTTGTGATTGATGAATTAGTAAAATCACTTCCATAAGAAGGGGATTGCTTCAAATACTTGGTCACCAAGTTTCTAGGCGCTTTGGAGGCAAAAATAAAGAAAAGTGTGTTCGTCGGACCAGACATAATAAGGCTCATGGCTGATCATACAAAAAGCGATCCTCAAAAAAAAGGGTGGATTGCATTTAAGGAAGTTATTGAGACATTTTTAGGCAATAATAAAGATACAGTTTATAAGAAAATCGTCAAAAGAATGCTGGAAGTAATTGAAGCTTTAATTTGTCTGATAAGTCTGAAAGTCCTCCAATTCCAGCTTGACTACTTTCCGGAAAATTTAGAACTTGTAAGTGAAGAGCTAGGTGAACGATTCCATCAGGACATCAAATAGGTGGAAAAAAAGATACCAGGGAAGATGGAACCTTTTAATGATGGCAGACTACTGTTGGATGCTTCAGAGAGACATTCTGGACGCTACACACAAGCGTAAATGTACCAGGAGACTCCTCATTGGGAACAAGAATAGATTTCAGTGTGTGCTAGTGGGCTCACTTTACTTGGCAAATATGATTTTGTAATAAGAAAGTTATTTTTTAAGTCGTTTATTTTATAGAAATGACTGGTTTAACACAATTACCTTAGTTGTCACTGTTCGTATGATAAAACGGAAGTCATTTTCGGATTCAGCACATCCAAAGACGTAAAGATTACGTAATATAACAAAAACAGCTTTTAAAATCTTTGTTTTTCAGACCTGTGTAATTTTTATTTTATCGCATTGCTGGTACGAAATTCATGTAAGGATTTAGGGTTTATGGTTACAGAAAGACCATCATTACGGCGGGTTATTTTTATTGTGGCTATTTACCCATCATTCTAGAACTACAATTTGAATGTGTACCTACATATAATGTTGATTCTTGAAATGGCATTATTTATTGGTTCTTATTTAGGTGATTACATAAATATGTGAAATAAAATTAGTTTCAATTTATCCTAAAAATGAATACGTTATCGTTAAAAAGTTAAACTAAATTAAATTGAAAAATCCAAATTCAAAAGTATTTATTGTCTAACAGGAACAATCCCAATACAAAGACAATTATAAATTAAATTAGCACATAGTAGAGGATAAATTTTGATACACATAAATAACTACAAGATCCACATCAAATCACTAAGAAAGAAATAACAAATAATACAAATAACAAAATAGATCAGACTGCATTGACACTTGAGAGTATGCTTTTCTTAAAACTACTTAGACTTTAGTTAAACATATCAGTTTCATTAACTAAATTTACTGAATTTAAATATGAACAGGCTTTATACAGAGGCGCCCTTTTTGCAAGGTTAGTACGACCTAGGGGTTGATAAAATATTTGGTGTCTACGAGTGTTCGTTTGAGGTACCAAGAAGCAAAGTTGAGACAACAGTTCAGAGGAATCAATCATGTTGTTACATAATTTATAAAGGAATTGCAGACTTGCACAAATAGTGGTATTCCTGAGAGATAAAAATTGGAATCTATGAAGAAGTAGATTGTGATCAAAACCTCTTTCAGGATAGATACCATCCATTTTAAAGGCCAGGTACTTGAGGAACTTTCGTTGTACACGTTCGAGCCTGTTAACATGGACATTGTAGGTAGGGAACCAAACAATGGCCGGGTAAAGTAGCCTGGATTTAACCAGGGAATTGTAGATTGCAATGCGACTAGATAAGTGTGAGAATTCCGATGTACTCCTTATCAAAAATCCCAAGGACCTCAGAGCTGACCGGATAGTCTCATCTATATGCTGACTGAAAGAAAGTTGCTTGTCAACTGTGACACCCAAGTCACGAACTGAATAATAATTAGGTAGCAACGCGTTACCAAGCGTGTAGTTATGGTGGAACTCATGATGAATTATAGAGATCGTCATTTTCTTACATTTTTGTATATTTAGAGTGGAAGACTGTTTATTATACACCAACCATGAACCCTATCAAGGTCCTGTTGAAGCACCAAGCAGTCATTCTGATTACCGACAATACGAAAGAGCTTCATGTCGTCAGCAAAAAGTAGACAGCTGCTGGCAAGATCCTCAGTAATGTCATTAATAAAAATGGAAAATATAAAAGGAGCCAGATTACTGCCTTGCGGGGCACCACTTGTGGCGATATACTCACTTGACGTAAAGCAATTATAGTTTACAAACTGGATCCTATTTGCCAGATAGGAGACAAAAAAATTGACCAAATCTTCATGAAACCCCATTTTGAGCATTTTTTGCGCTATGAGACCGTGATCCAACTTATCGAAAGCTTCGAAAAATCCGTATATATGACGTCAAGCTGGTGTCTTTGATTAATGGCTTGATAGGCGGTTTGAAGAAATGACGTCAAGTTCGTGACAGTTGATCTCGAATGGAAAAAGCCATGCTGATGTGGAGAGATAAGATATTTAACTTGATGGAAGAGTTTTTCATAGGCCTTTGAAAAGTTTGATAAGATGGAAATTGGACTGAATTAATTAAGTGCAGTGAAGAAAAGATCTAAAACAACTGGTCATTCAATTTAAGTGCGGAAAAACTCAAGGGTAAGAAGTTTTGAAAACATAAGGAGAGAATTAAGAACGGGTGGTTGTAATGGCGATATTAAGAAAAAGCCAAAGGAAACTTTCAACGATAACATAAATTCGACAGTTTTGGAATGGTTTATGGACGTAAGGTCTCGCACTCTTCCTGTTTCTGGGCTACTTATTCAAGAAAAAGTAAGGCAAATCTTTTTGGGAAAGTTTATTTTGAAGCGTCAAATAAATGGCTGGAATCTTTTCGGACACGTCACAAGATCAAATTCAATCGCGTCTGTGGGGAAGCCAAGGATGTAAATGCTGAAACTGTGGCAGAATGGACATCGCAAATTGCAGACATAATTAAAGAATACAAGCTGGAAGACATATAGACATAGACAAGAGAATGTGCTTTAAAGGTAAAAAATGTCAAGGAGGTAGGAATCCAAGGAATAGTATAAAGTTATGCTTTGCGCTTATCACACAGATCGCGCTGTTTCAACAGTACAAATATGTCTGAGCTTCCAGTTTATTCAGCAGTCTCTCGAAGTGCAGATCTAAAACGTGCGCCGTTGCTCGGAGTGCTTTTGGGATCACTGTCTGTGGAGGTTCTTATCTCGATACCTCTGATGTCCTCGTGGGCATTATTAAGGTCTGCCCAAACGCTAACTAATAACGTACCACATGTCATCTAACAATGTCATCTTTCAATGTCAGAAATCACCTGTCAACCCTCATTTCTAAAAACTGCCATTTTTGGACAGGAATTGTTTCAAGATGATGTCATAAGCATTTTAAAAAAGTTTGCGTCGATTTGCCACACCGTTTTTGAGACTTGAGATAGTTTTTTGTCATTAGGTCCTTAACGAATTGACTTACCAGGTCATGCGCTAGGTAAGCGATACATCTTAACCACCTCTGCCGATTTATGAATGATATCTGCGAAATGATGTAAGATGGCGCCGTAGGAAAGAAAAAACCAAAATTCAGAGAGCAATTTATTCATTTATTTTTATTAATCACTGCAATGGTACAATAATATACTTAAGTAATTCAAAAGTATAAACCACGCTCGCTACCTCCAGAAGGGTGAAAAAAGTTAAACAGTTAATTAGGTTGATTTGGCGGTACCCATGTAACTTCCAAAATTTAATTTTTTTTAGTTTTACTAGCACTCGAGATATTAACCCATACTAGGACTTTTCGGACAGGCTGTATATCAATATCTTCATTAAATACAGAATGACGAATACCTTTTTCAATTTCTTCATCTTTTACAGCATTCCTTTGCAATTCTTTTTCAGGTCTTTGATCTTTATACTAGCTTTACATTAATATTATTTTCTAAAATACCTGCACACTGTTGTAGAGGATTTGCATGTTCGATAGATCTTTTAATGTTAACTTTCGACCTGTCTCTGTTTCCATCTTCTTTCTGATTATCTTTATATTAGGATCTTACAAAAGTAAAGGTTTCTCTTCTTCACTGTTTTCATAAGGCAAGCAAATTCAAAGCAGTTTTATTTATGTTTCGCTTGTTATTTAAACTCAAGAAATTTTAAATTTGAGGAACTCTTTTTCTTTGTAAATGTCCTTACTACTTAAGATTGTTATATTTTTAATGTAAAAAAAAACTGAACCTTTTAGAAATTAAAAAAAAACCTTAAAACCTAACAATGACAAGCAACCATCAACTTTAAATAAAGTCTTCACCTGTACTGGGATTCGAACACGCACCTATTTCATTGCAAGGGCAGCATCTTATTGTTGATCCACGAGGCCTATACAGGGTAGGCCAATGAAAACTTTGCACCTCGATTTTCCGGCTTTAAAATGAAGATGTGGAAAACGGTCTGACCTGTGGATTTTTCATCCCCGTAACTTTACTCCCCTCGCATAGATCCCCCGAAATTTGAATAGGGAAGAGGGATCGTGCCATACCTCTTTTTAAAGGTCTTATCGAGTTCTTTACGACCCTATAATTTCGCCTTATTATTTTCAACCACAACGAAATGACAGCTTGTTAAAATTCTTTAGATGTTTGAAGGTCTGGATACAAATTAGACTTCGTTTTTTACGTTTTTGTGTAAAAAAGCGAAAAACTCTCGGACCTGTCGATTTTTAATTCGAGGGGGAACAATTGTCTGTATCTTTCATCACCGTAACGTCAAACCCCTGACGGGGGGAAGCACAACTCCCTTACTTTGAATAGGTGTTGCGGAACTTCATTTTGAAAATCACATCGAATATTATCTGACTCTAAAATTTCGCGTCAAAATCTTCATCGATAATGAAATGAAAGCTAAAATAGCGAAAGAGGCAATGTGGAAAAAATGTGTGCTAATAACCAACAAAAGGACTACCATTTTGTTCCATCATGTTGAATTCGTATCAAAATGTTACCAGTTTATCTCTGTGTCATACTAATTTTAGTAATTTAGCAGTATATCTCTATTTCACACTTAATTCTTGCACAAAATTTGAAATCAAACTAACAATTAGTTATTCCATGCTGATTTTTTAGTTTACTAGGCCCTCATTTTGTTTTGCCTTATTGGATTTGTACCAAAATGTTAGTTCATTCCAATGTAGCCCTTGATTCTTATGTAAATCGGATAAAGTAATATTATTTTTTTTTATTATTTCAAGAAGCTGCCATTTTGTTCCGCCATACTGGAATTCTACAAAATGTTACCAGGTAGTTTTTTAGCTATGCCGCAGACTGATAGACATTAAAACGTGAATATCTGTTAAAACCTCGGAGGGTAATTTATTTACGATTACAAACATTTTATTTGGCCGCCATTTTATTCCACAATTGCCATAATTTTTTCAGTTAATTTTTATAGCACACATAATTATTTCACAAAATTTAAAATCATTCTAATAAGCAGTTGTTTTGGGGCCATCTTGAATTGGCACTAAATGTTTACCAGTTTATTCCTACGGAATACTTGATTTAAATTAATAATAATAATAATAATAAACACGTTTATTATTCCAAAAGAAAATTACAAATTAAAAAAAAAATAAACATAGACCTACAATAGGAATAAAAGGCCACTTATCAGCTTCCTTCACAAGCTAAGGGGCTGTTGAAGCCTATTAAATAATTATAAAAAAAAATTATTAGTATCTTTCATAAAGAAAGTTAGTTTGAAGTTTTTCTAAAAAAAAGGGTGGTCCAGGGTGATTAAACAAAAAAATATATATAAATAAGAAAATACGCGTCTAAGTTAATAGCGCTATGCTACTGAGGCACGAGACAGAAAGTGAGAGAGAGTTATTTTAGACATATGCAAAATAAATCCTAGTTTTTTGTGTAACGAGGTCCGCTGTTATTGTAGTTGTTGGCCGAGCAATTTATATTTCATTGATTTTTTAAAGGATGCAATTGACGATGACGTACTGGTTATTTTATATTTGTTGATTAAGTTAGCAATTTGATAAGAATAACTTTTTTTAAACTGTTCTTTGTTGTGTAAGGGTACTGATAGCAGATACTGTCGGCGTAAATTTAAATTATGCACATCCGTACGGTATTGAAGTTTATCGAGGAGATATGGAGGACGGTGAAATTTTAAAATTTTGTAAAAAAAGCAGATAGAGTGTAAGATACCGATACGACGATGTTGCATGTTAAGCCAGCCCAATTCGGGCAGTTTATGTGAAACTCTCTGCCTTCATCTAATGCCATAAATAAAACGTATGCATGAATTTTGTACCTTTTGAACCCGATTTTTAGCCTGTAAATCAAGGAAAGGACCATAAACGTTGTCTGCGAAATTAAATTGTGACAAAATGAGAGCGTCGGACAAGGCTTTGGTTTTTTGATTAAGTACATGTCGATGAGAGTACAAAGGTTTTGATACTGAGAATGATTTTTGAGGGCTTGAAGTTACGTGATCATTAAATTTTAGTTTATTGTCTATGACAAGCCAGAGACTTTTAGACGCAACAGGGTTGGTGCCGATTTCGATTTTAATGGTGGATTCAAGATGTAAGCTTTCAGTCTCGTTACAAAATAATAATGCTGCGGATTTACTTGGGTTAATCTTAAGAAGATGTTCATTGGATTTACTGAAAAGATAGTGTAAGTCACGGTTGATTTGATTGTTTGCTATTTGGGCTTGATTGGGGTTAAAAGATAGGTAAATTTGAGTATCGTCTGCATAGAGGTGGTACTTGCAGTGACGAAGTGATTTCATGAAATTAAATGTGTAAATACTGTACAAAAGAGGACCGAGAACGCTACCTTGGAGAACACCCGCTGTGATATTGAGTAAATCGGATTGTTTGCCATTCAAAATTACCCTCTGGCTTCTGTCCGAGAGGAAAGACGCCAACATTGCCACCGCCGACTGGCCAAAGCCAATATATTTTAGAATAGAAAGCAATATATTATGATAAATCAAATCGAAAGCTTTTGTGTAATCTAATAGAATGAGAACAGTTGCCTGGTTTAAATCGTGTGCTCTGACAATATCATCTACAATATCGGATAAGGCAGTGGCGCAACAGTACCCGGTTCTGAACCCAGATTGTTTATAAGGGATGATGTTATTACTGGATACATATGAAGAAATTTGAGATTCTTAGACTTAATACAGAGAATAATGTTGGCTAACAGTTCTTCTGAAATGGTATTAAAATTAAATGACTTGTTTGAAAGGAGATTATTATTATAAAAATCGATTAAATCTTGTTTGGGGCCAGTACGATTTTTTGTTGATTCTGTAAAAAATGTGTTGATTTGATTTATGTTTTGAAGTTGTTCGGGAATGTTCTTGTGAGATTTGTTTAGAATATTTAATCTCTTTAATTCTGCTCATTTGTCTTTGATACTGCAATTGTGAAATTTATTGTTTAAATAAACTCTTTTTTCAGTTCTTATAGAATTAGTAGCTAAATTTCGGAGCTGCTTATAGTAGTTCCAATGCTCGATAAGTCTGGTACGTCCGAATCGATTTAAAGCCTGATTTCTAAGGTTTTTTAAAAGTCTAATGTTGTCAGTCATCCAGGGACAGTAGGGTTTATTTGAACGGTTAGCAGTTCTCAATGGGGAATGTCTATCAAACAGCTCCAAAATAGTATGAGTGAGAAACGAAATTTTTTCATCGATATTATCTATGCTATAAATATTATTCCAAGGGGCGGCCTCCAAGTCGGCCTGAAAATAAGTAATATTAATTTGTCGCAAAGCCCTGTACTTAAAGGTATTATTATTTAGCACTGGTGAACGAAAGTCTAGAACGATATATACCAGCAGATGGTCTGAGAGACCAGCGTCCCTGACACCCACTCCTGCACATCTTCCGAATTGTAACATATTAAATCAATCAAGCTGGAGCTGGTACGCGAAATTCTAGTTGGCTCAGAAATTAGCTGACTTAGTTTGAAAGTGCTTACATGGGACTATCATGATCAAGCATATTAATGTTAAAGTCTCCGAAGCATATAATCTTATCGCATTGAGTGTAAAGTTCGATTAGCGTATCTTCGAAATGACAAGAAATTGATTAAGGCTTGCATTTGGTGGCCGGTACACATTGCCAATAATTATTGTGACATTACCATGTTGCGATTTAATCCAAACATGTTCTACTATATTCCTACATTCACTAAGCAAAACTGTATAATTAAAAGAAGATTTGATATAGATTCCCACCTCCCCCCACGCCCAAGCCGGTCCTGTCTGATAAATTTGTAATCATCCACAATAACAGCGTCGTCGTTAATATTTTGCGTTAGCCAACTCTCAGATATTCCAATAATAGAATAATCATTCTGAATAAGACTGTCTTTGAAGATATCAAAATTATTCAATAAAGATCTTACGTTAATATGCGCGCAACGCAGCATAGGTGAATAGAATTTTTTTTTAAATAAATGGGAAATGACGCGGATTGGAATGCTATAAAAAAAATAAAGAAAGAAGAAGAAACAGATGTCTCGAATCACAAGAGGTATCGAGCCGAGTGAACAGCGCAACTCCGGGTATACTTTTGAGCTACATACTTTACAATATACAAATAGTTATTTATATTTTACAAAAAACAGGGAGGTCTATACAGTGTTAGAGTGATATTTTGATTTTGAATTTATTAACAATATATTTTTTATTGTAGACTGGACAGAAATTAAAAAAAGAAAAAAAAAATAAGTACTTAGGTTGTTAGGTATCATCTCGTAAGTGATCAATTTATTAAGCGAAATTTAAAAAAACAACCAAATAAACTGCATATATAGATTTTTTAGTAATAATTTTTTGTAACATTTCACTTTTGTTCTTCAATATTGAATTTTTCCCAAAATGTTACCTAATCACTTCCATATGAACCTTAATTTTTCACCATAATTTTAACTCAGGTAACTAGTTTTCTATGCCGCGAACAGCCAGACAGACAGACGGAATTACGAAAACATTTTTTGCCATCTGGGAGCCTTAAAACCTGGGAGGGTGATTTTTTCACGATTACAGTGATTTTATTTTACGAAGGAAGTAACAATTCATGGAAACGGCTACAGAAAAGCCAAGTAAGCTTATGTTCCGGTGAACAAACAATTTTTTACTGGTTAAAAAATGCTTTGCTGGCACCAGGGGTGAAGACAGATTGTAAACCCAAACAAATATTTATTTGCACGATGTGGCATTGTCAAAGTTAATTTTTCTTTAAGCCATTTATGTTTACTTTGACCGGCTAGGACACAAAAAATAGTGTTTGTTGTAATTTTAGTCACCCAACAATCTAAGAAACGTACATATATATTAAGTTGTTTTAATATCACTAATAAATCTGTGCTAAGCCTTGCTTAAACATTATATTTTCCCTCACTTATTTGATGTTCGAGTTGGTAGATTCTTAGTAGAAATAAACTAGTAGCACCAATCTCCCGAATATTTTCCGTCTGCCGACAAAATTCGGCAGATTGTTGGCAGCATGCAAAGCGGTTCAGTTGAGATCTGTCGTTCGAGCGTTGTGTCCCAGAACAGAGTCGGATTGGCGAAAATGAGTACATTACTGTGTGCTGCTGTTGGATGTCTCAACACGTCGAAAAATGGTTTACATATATTTTTTATGCGTTATAGTTAGTTTACATCTTCTAATCGGTACATTTCAAATAAAACATACAATATGTTTCTGTTTAACATTTTGAAATATTATAAAAATAAAATGAAAGTAGGTAGTATTTTAAAATCAGTATATCCAAAAATAACAAATAGTTATTCAGGAAGTCTTGAATTTTTGTCACCTCCAGCTTTTAGCCTCAATTCTAATTTTCTAATTAAAATGTCGATTAGGTAATAACAATGGAATTTACACATAAAAAAATCCGCAAACCGATATATTACTAAAAACACATTAAATAAAACATTAAATGGATGTTAAAATTAAAATTAATATAAGTAATAGTAGTAGTAAATAATACTTGATTTTTTTAGGGTATTCTAAAGTTTTATTCGTCCCCTTTTTAAGCTCCTACCAATTTCTGAATTGAAATGTTAAATAAAATGTACAACCTATTTTTTATTTAAATGAGTTAAATTTTAAATCTGTTTTTGAGTGCCCAAAATTTGTAATTTAATTAATTTTATATGCTTATTTAAGTCAGAATTAACGAATTTATATCTCTAAAATTTCTAAAAATACAATTTTATGTTCGCCGGAAGCATTTAAAAACATAACACGCCAAATTCTTTCCATAAAAAAAAACACTAACTTTAGAATTAAAACAGTGTATACCCAAAAATCCGTGATCAGAAAATACTATGTAATTTTACCCTAAAAATAATTTTTTTGTCATTTTTGCCATTTTTAAATCCTTCATGTAATTGATTATACCCAAAATCAGTCCAGATAACTCGTGAGCTAATAGATATACCGAGATATTTTTTGATAAAAATTGGTTTTTACACGTTGAGAAACTTGAGACATTTTAAGATTATTTAGGTAAATAAAAATAATATTTTTGCCTAATTTGTTCTCATCTTGCAGTTGAAAAGTTTTTACAATATTCCGTTTTCACGTAATTTTTCACCCGATGATCAAACGATATTTTTTATTTTATTGTGTGCCCATATTTTCCTAAATACATCCCTGGCGTGTGCCCGACTCCCCTTTGCGGGCTGCGGCGTTCGGAAACTTCCGCAACAATTCGGCCATATCCGTAGGATCGCACGACGCGAAAACAATTTCTGGAAGAATTGGAGTTCCCCCAACTTGTTGCAATTACTGAGCACTGGCTGAATCTAAAAGAACCCTTTTATATTGAGAGGTATACCACAATAGCTAGATATGACAGAAAAAACTCAGCTCATGGGGGAACACTGATTCTATCCCTAAATGGAGATTTCATGTCGGTATCTAAATATGATCATTTGTTAGCGGATAGCTCTTTTGAATTCTCTATGGTATATAATCAAAACCTTGATCTTTATGTAATTTGTATTTATAGATCACCAAACTCTGATGTAGAATCATTTTTAAATAGCCTGGTAAGTTTGCTAGACAGTCTACCGATTAAAGGTAAAAAAATTCTATGCGGGGACTTTAATATTGACTATGCTACTGTTTGTGCCATCCAAAAATATCTAATTTCTATATTCGACTCTTTCGGTTTTTCAATGCATGTATCCTCGCCAACTGGAATTTCAAAAAACTCTTCTTCTATCATTGATTACATGGCGTCTGATTTTTCTCCATCAGAGGTGCAATCACAGGTCTATAACTCAGGTCTTTCCGATCACGAGGCGGTAATTTCCAGGTTTAGTTTACCTATTAGGCCCTTACCAAGATCTCGCCATCGGGGCAGAATTTTCTCGGCCGCAAATTTCTCAGTATTTCATAATGCTTTAACACCGATTGGAATTTTGAATCTGATAATGTCAACACAAACTTCAGAACTTTTTTAAATAAAACTTTAAGTGCTTTTAACAAGGCCTTCCCGCTTAAGAATATCAAACCTAAGCGGCATAAACCGTGGACCACGAAAGGAATACGAATTTCTGCTAAAAATATGCGCTCGCTCTTATATATAAAAAAATTCACCGACTCCTTTCTTATTCTCGACTATATCTCTAATTATAGGAGGATCTACACTACTCTTATTAAGTCAGCAAAAAATTATACTACCGAAAACGTCTAACAAACTCTAATAACGTTTCAAAAGAAACCTGGTCCATCATCAATAAACTCAGAAACAAATCAAACCCTGTGACTCAGATCTTGCCAGGGGCTAATGATCTAAATGATTATTTTATTAATGTAAGCAAAAATGTTACCTCTAGTATCTCGCCAAGTTTGAACCCTCTTTCGTTTCTCCCTCCTTCAAAAAATTTAGCTGATAGCTTTTTCTTAAGTCCCGTTAGCAACCCTGAACTATTGAAGGTAATAAATAATATCAAAAGTAAATCTTCGTGTAGCACTGATGGCCTATCAATTAGAATATTCCTGAACTTGCCACTCCCAGTCATAGAGGCCCTTACAACATTAATAAATGAGTCCTTTATAAAAGGTGTATTCCCTGATTGCCTTAAAACAGCTATAATTATTCCACTTCATAAAGGCGGCGAAAAAACTAACTCTTGCAATTATCGCCCAATTGCACTACTACCAGTGTTATCAAAAATCATCGAAAGGCTACTGAAGAATCGTCTTATGCCATTTCTCCTGAAACATCAGATAATATCCCCGGAGCAGTTCGGATTTCTACCCAACAAGTGTACCAGTGACGCCATGTTCACGTTGCTTAGAGGCGTCTACTTATCTCTCAATAACAACCACCCAACTGCCTCAGTTTTTTGTGACTATGCGAAAGCCTTTGATTGTGTTAGTCATGAAATTCTGATAAACAAACTAAATTTTTATGGAATTCGTGGTACTTCTTTAAATTCGTTCAAATCTTATCTTGGGAAAAGGCAACAACTTGTAAGGGCAAATGGTTCCGATTCTGATTGTAAGTTGATTACAAGTGGAATCCCTCAAGGTTCAGTCTTGGGACCTATTCTTTTTTTGTTATACATTAATGATATCACGAACCTTAAAATTAATGGAAGAATTTCCCTTTTTGCTGACGACACAAGCATAACTTGGAGTGATTTTGATACAACGTCTTTACAGTCTAGTATCTCCAAAGACTTGGTTATAATTAAGGCTTGGTCCGATTCCAATATGCTTTGTTTTAATGTCGATAAAACGGTGGTGTTATCTTATAAGGGAACTTTACAACCACTTCAGGTACATAACAGCAATATTGAATACGTAGAGTCGGTTAAATTCCTGGGTTTAAATATAAATAACAACCTAAAATGGTCTAATCATATTGACACCTTAACTAAAAAACTTTCTACCGTCTGCTTCGCCATTCGATCAGTTTCAAAAGAACTAGACGTTCCTTCTGCCAGACTTACTTATTTCTCTTTATTTGAATCCCACCTCCGCTATGGCCTTCCCTTTTGGGGCTGCTGTACCACCGAGTAATTTCGTAGTATTTTTATGCTTCAAAAGAGAGCCATTCGTTATTTGTTTGGTCTAAATAATAAAGCTCACTGCCAATACTATTTCAAAAAACATGAAATATTAACACTTCCTGAATTATTTATTTTGGAAACGGTATATTTGCTGAGAAAACATATAAACACCCTCCCAGAAAGGCCACAACATATATACCCTACCAGAAACTCTAGGCATGATATTATTTACAACGCCATAAAACTTTACAACAATCTGCCAGTACATTTAAAATCTATCCCTATGCTTGCACAATTTCGAAAAAACACCAAAGCATACCTCATTGAGAGACCATTTTACAGCGTTAATGATTTTTTCAGTGAGTAAGTCTCTTTAAATTGTCACTAAACTCGCTTGTTTACTTAAATCTTTTGTGAGCCATGTCCTACCTCGTACCATAGAATTTTGAAAATCATTATATAGAGAAAAGAACTGTCGAACATTCACTTAAAACTTAATTATTTTTGTTAGGTATTGGATTAAAAACAATTTAATTCTTTTTTGTATACTACATTCTACACTAGTTCAATATACCTTCTGTTTAACATCACAATTATTTGTATAACTATAATAACATAGAGTTTAAGGTCGCATAGTTGCAATTTTGATTTCAATGTCATCGAAATTATTCACCTCCTACATGTGTGTTTGTTTACTTTTATAAGGTTATTAGGATTCATTAACTGTTTTGCGGCAATGTTATGTTATATTCTAACGTGTGTTTTACGATTTGGTAAATTGATAATTTACATTTTTAAAAAAGCACTGACCTGTCGAAATTCTTTTCGATTAATGTTTTGATATGTCTTATTGTAGGTATATTTTGCTTTGTCCATAAAATTGTAAAATTTTTCTGCGGCAATAAAGCACACTTTTGTTTGTTTTGTTTGTTTGTTAGAAATAGATCAAAGGATTCGCCAAGGAGTGGAGTTACTAGTTTATTTCCCCTGTGGTAGATTTATAGAAATAGGTGGCAGATTTTAAACACCCGTATAACGCAAAAAATATCCTGTATTGATGATGATTGCCCTATTATCGAATATAATTATTTGATAACCCTATTTTCGAATATAATTATTTTTGAAGCATAGTGGAAGTGTTTTTTATTCGCACTCACCAGTGACACCTAAAGCTGTAAGTATAAATCAAATTCAGAAATACGGAATATTTTTTGCTTCGTTATCTTCTCAAATTTTAATGGTGCCTTTTTAGGTATGATACGCTTGAGAAGAGCCATCAGTATGCCAGAGCAGTTTGTTGCCGATCGACCTTTTATATTCATTCTGTCAAATTATGAACCCCAACAAGCTGAAAATAAATTTGTAAATATTTTATTTCATGGAAAAGTTTTGGAACCATCTCCATCCGAGTCTAATGATATAAGTCATGAAGAACTTTAAATGACGATTATGTTGTCATCCCCATGGCAATTGCGGATCAACCATAGTGCTGGAACGAGGAGCAACTAAGATCTTGTTTTGATGCCGTTCTAGTTGGTCTTGCCAATCATCGAATTGAAACGACAAATCTGTTGTCCTTTATTGCACTTATTTTTTATTTGTGTATAAAATATATGAGATGTCTCTATTAAGTTGTTGCCTTATACTAGTTACCAACCACATAATAGTGCATTTTATTCCTGCACGGGCATAAAGACACATAAACGGTTTGTGATTAACTTATTAATAATAACCTTTAGAAATTACATAATATTAGTACTGGGTGTCCCATCCAAAGGTATCCCATTATATTCCTAATTAACTCAAAAACTAAGAAATATAGCAATCAAAACGCGGGTCTGGACAAAATTACTAAGAATTTTTTGAAGTTAATTTTGGTGTTGCCAAATCTAGTCCATTGCGGTATTTTTTTGAAAGACGTATCTATTTTAATGAATACTACTTGATTATTTTTATGGAACACCCTGTATATTTTATCACCAGAAGAATGCGTGTCCTTTCGACTTTTCGAAAATGTATACAGGGTGTCCAGATTTCTGCAAACTGCAAACAACTATAACCACAATAAACAAACTATACTACTGGAACATAATAACGCAATACTTTGTAATAATTATGATCAAGAATAATATTAACCCGTTTGTAAACTAAATAATTTTTTAAATTTGTCAAAAAGACTCTCCTGTCATTTTGACTGAATTCTACGTCATTCATTTTAATAATCTAAGCCACCTTGGATTACTTTTCGTTAAAATGGCTGCTAAAATAGGACGCTTTATCAGTTTTTGGCGAATTTCTTTTAATACGTTAGAAATTTTATTAAAGATGTATTTACAAAAAAGTTTTATTTTTCAATTACGCATCGATTGCAATGAAAAAAGTAAAGGGTTGACATTTAAAATAAGAAAGAAAATGCACTTTGAAGTTTGGTAATTGTGACACTTAATTTTGTAGACCCTGTATAATTTAGATCGTTTAAATTTGGTCATCGAGATTGTCAAACCTTATTTAATGAACTCTCAGTTTGATTCTTATGTCGAGGCAATATTTGAATTTTTATAATTTTTTTTTAACCAGTGGTGTAAATTAACTTTTTTTCATATTTCATTTTTTTAAGCGGTTATTTACCGATCGAATCCAATAAAATTTTAGGATGATATAAACAACTATGGAAGCTATCTAAATATGGAAAAAAATATAGGTCATCTAATTTAAAAAAAATATGTCATTGTGACGTCACACTTTTTTGGGTCACCCTGTATAATCAAAAATATTTTTAGAAAATACACCTACCCTAATACACATATGAGTTGTGCAAAATTTAAAATTTGAGTGAAATGATAAGTGAGCTACGGAAGAAGGGAGCTGGGATGGACCACCCTGTATAAAAAAACTTTTATGCTGGGTATTGTAAATTTGTTTTTTGAGTCTAACATTCCTGATATGAATATGGCTACGAAGAATAAATTTCTGTAGCAAAGTATTAGAGTTCTGTGTGGTATTTAAAAGTGTATGTACAAAATTTCCCAAGTGATGCACTCTGCGATTATTCATATTAAGCCAATTACATTCTGAGATATTTTTCGGAGAAATGATCATATTTACGAATTTTGAAAATTAATTTGCAACAGGCGTTTTGACCTTTCTGTATTCGATATTTATCGGCTTCATATAGACAAGGGCTCTATACAAAATCGCAATATGTAAAGTGGGAAAGAGATCCACAGAACATTTTTATCGTATTAAAATTTAATAAATGTCGATTACTATATATTAATTTTAAGGAACAAAAGGCTTTTTTTTAACGTGTTTACAATATCTTAAATCTTCATTCGTTATTATGTCTATAGTATAAATGATGAAAGGTAGGGGAGAGAAAATAGACTCTTGAGGAACTCCATATACAGGGTTGTTCACGCGACCCGTTCATTAAAAGTTTTTGATGGTGCCATTTAGATAAAAATTTAAAATTTTGGGATTAAGGTAAGGTCAAGGGGTACTTCTTTTTTGAAATATTTTCAACTTCCTGTCACTTCCGGTTTAACCGGAAGTTGGTATCAACTTGCTTATTTTAAATGGAACACCTTGTATTTTATGATATTTTTAGATTCTACGGAGAATTTTAATGCTATTTTATGTAGCATGTGCTATACCTAGGTTCAAGTGTTCTTAAGATATTTGACCTTGAACCGAAAATGAGCCTTCGGGGTACCAAATTTTAAAATCTCATATTTTTGTAAGTTTTGAAGATATAATCTTCATATTTTGCAGACGATCGGTAAATAATCTTAGGTTTCTATTTTTTTATTGAATTTGTCTATTTTTATACAGGGTGCCCTAAATTCAGCGGCAAACATTCACATTTTCAAAGCCGCTAAAGTCCGTTTTTTTAAATGGGACACCCTATAACTTTATGCACTATCAAATGTGGAATTTAATTTTCTATCGAACTGTATTAAGGTTCCCTATACCTATTCGTATTCTATTTTCGAAATAATCAGGTTTTTATTAAACTATCATATGTATTTGCTAAATCCATACACCTTCCCGTAGTAAGCCATGAAAAAACAATTGTTGTGCTTTTCTATTCAACATGATAGCTGATTTGAAACTTTTAAATTAAAATAGAATAACACTCAAAAGCTGATATTCTCAATTTATTTTATATTCGCGGAGAATGTTACAAAATATTGGAGAGAACGTGCCATGTTTTTAATGAAAAACATCCTCATTTATCGCCAATGAACAAGAGAAAATTGAAGAGGATTGAAACGAATTTTTTTCGTTTCGGAAAAGTTAAAGTCATAAAAAATGTAATAAATTGTTTACATTATTTTTAATCATATCTACTAAGTTCGACACTGTTCTAAACTTGTTTTAGTGAACTTAAAAATTATAGCAATCAAACAATCAACAATAAATAAATAAAATAATAAAATTGAATTATAACAAATGTTCTATATCCTGTCCGTTCATTTGAAGACACATTTCAATTCTTTGTACAGTTGCTGTGGCCCGTTGAACTTGTCCGTTTTCTAATTTGGCAAAAGCTGTTCGTATCCTGTCCAGTAAATCTTGTTGGTTATTTACTGGGGAAGCATAGACTTTACCTTCGATAAATCCCCATAAATAAAAGTCTAGGGGTGTTAAATCAGGCGATCGCGGGGGCCATCTCCAAGGGCCATTGGGACCAATCCAGCGATCTTCAAAAATTCGAGATAATTGGAGATAAACTGCAGCGGAATTATGTGCTGGTGCCCCATCTAATTGATACCAATAATTTTGCGGCTCACCAATAGGAATTTCTTCTATAAACTCAGAAACCGTCCCTCGTAGAATTTCCAAATATCACTGTTTAAATTGTCTTCATAAATACAGTACCGCACCTGATCATTTAATACTATACTGAAAACATTGAAGCTAAACCTCTTTTGAGAACGCGTTTCGCGTAAAGCGTGCGGATTTTCTGCTGCCCAGAAATGTTCGTTTCTTCTATTTGTTATTCCTTCTCTAGAAAATTTCGCTTCATCGGTCCAAAATATTTTTGAAAGGAATTGAGGGTCCTCTTGAATTTTCAAAAACATGAATTCGCAAAATTCTACTCGTCGGACGTCATCACCAGGTCTCAAGGCTTGCACGTTTTGGAAGGAATAATGGTGCATATGATGTTCGCTCAAGATTCTTTGGACAGATGAAGAAGAAATTCCCAAATCGTTTTCTGCAGACGGTATTGAACTTTGCGGGTTTGCGTGGAAATAAGCTATTGTGTTTATTACGTTATCCTCGGCATTTGTCACTGGTCTTGGAACATTTTTTGTAACTTTAACCTTGCTAAAACGCAAAAAGTTCGTTTCAATCCTCTTGAATTTTGACTTGTTCATTGGCGGCAAATCAGGGTGGCGTTCATTAAACACTCGACACGTTCTCTCCAAAATTTTATAACATTCTCCATGAATATAAAATAGATTGAGAATATCAGCGTTTGAGTATTCTTCAATTTCGATTTAGAAGATTTAGTTTATCACTGACAGCTTTCGATAAATAACGCATACTAATCATCTGTCATATTGGATATTGGATCTCAATTCTTTTTCCATGGCTCACCATTGGAACATGTAAACATTTAAGCAAATACATACGATATTTTTATAAAACCCAATTATTGCGAAAATGGTTACGAATAGGTATAGGGAACCTTAATACAGTTCGATAGAAAATGAAATTCTACATTTGATAGTGCATAAAGTTATAGGGTGTCCCATTTAAAAAAACGGACTTTAGCGGCTTTGAAAATGTGAATGTTTGCCGCTGAATTTAGGACACTCTGTATAAAGATAGACAAATTCAATACAAAAAATAGAAACCTAAGATTATTTACCGATCGTCTGCAAAATATGAAGATTATATCTTCAAAACTTACAAAAATTTGAGATTTTAAAATTTGGTACCCCGAAGGCTCATTTTCGGTTCAAGGTGAAATATCTTAAGAACGCTTGAACCTAGGTATAGGACATGCTACATAAAATAGCATTAAAATTCTCCGTAGAATCCAAAAGTATCATAAAATACAGGGCGTTCCATTTAAAATAAGCAAGTTGATACCAACTTCCGGTTAAACCGGAAGTGACAGGAAGTTAAAAATATTTCAAAAAAGAAGTACCCCTTGACCTTACCTTAATCCCCAGATTTGAAATTTTTATCTAAATGGCATCATGAAAAACTTTTAATGAACGGGTTGCGTGAATAACCCTGTATATGTATACTGCCAGATTGTACATTATTTTCATAGCAAACGTTTTGAGACCGGTTGCTTATATAGTTCCAAAGTTTCATCCGCGTTTTTGTCGCACTGGATATAAGTGACGAGCATGTCGAATTTTTCATAATTTTCGAATATTGCATTGTCTACTATAGTTGAGATGTTTAATTTCATTAAAAAGTTTTAACGCAAATGGAGAACAAATACAGCAAAGACATTCGCTATTCTGACATAAACTACTTTTGTTAATTCAAATCTCCACCTTGGCTTACTAAGATTTTTTAATATAAAAAGTGCTAATATTGGACTTAATATTGACAATAAACCTAGAGTATTATATATTTTTGAAAAGCAAGTAAAAAACAAAAACGGAATATTTAAAAATATATAGGGTATTTAAAAAAACCTAACTTTGGGTCATATCATAAAAACGGTTACTCACAGCCAAAATCAAAATACATATACCACTGGATCCTACGTAAAAAACTACCTTAGAACCACTTTTTACTTTTCTGATAGGTTAAACGAGGGGGTCTCAAAAAGCAACATTTTCAATTTCATCCGGTATGTATGAAAAAAGTGGGCTTTAAAAATGTTAATTACGGCATCTTTCGTGTCACAGATAAGTAGCACAGTGATGTGAATATCGCAACCCTGAATCTATCTATCTAACTAAACTTAAAAATACAGATTAATAAATCATTTGTTGAAAGTGCCCGCCATTAACATTTATGCACCGCAAAATTACTGTCAGATAATTAAATGCGTTTCGCAGCATATTTTGAGGAATATTTTCTATCAAATTTCTTATGTTATTTATCAGTTTCTGCAATGTGTGTGGGATCGGATTATAACAATCGCTCCTTCACCATAACTCCAAAGAAAAAATCAGGCGAATAAGGTGGCCATTCTATTGGACATGCTTTACCTATCCACCGGCCAGGAAATTTTCTGTTGACAGATTCTCGACCAATCATCGAAAAATACGCTGGTAAAAATCTTTAGTATTATTTCTTTAAACAAAGTTTACCTACGCCTATGGACGACCCCGAAATTCAGCCAAACTGGACAGAATACCCCAAACTCTAGTAACGGCTCTGACTTATAATTTTGATTTAATAGAATAAAAAAGAAGTGTAATGTTTTGATTGGTTCGGTTCTGAGTGGAATATTCGCTAGTTAATAATTAAATATGCAACTTTCTTCTAATTTATGTTTATTTGGTTTATGCTAGCCCCTTTTTTTTCAAACTGAATGGATAAACTGAAAATGAAGATTTGGAGAACTTTACACTTTAATGGCTACAAGTCATAAAACTCATGTAAATCAAAGGCTTAGACAAGGGACAATGAAACAAGGCTGCGATTTCGTTACTGGCTAAGAAACCAATTCACTGAAGATAACGATTTTTAAAATGAAAATTATATGAACGGATGATTACATTTTTTCGGCGAACGATATGTTTAGCAGACTTATTGTACACCACTGGCTTGTTGAAAATCAAAAACAAGATCAAGAGGTTATAGTTCAAGGAAGAGATTCATTCAGAGTGTAGATTCGCATGTGGCATAACAAAATAAGCAGAAGGAAATACATTTTATAGTTAGAGATAGGTTTTATTAAATCTTAAATAGTTATAATCTATGTCTAAGTAAAACAGCGTTAAGTTTAAGTTTTAATTATTAAAAAAATAAATATGATTTCATGTTGAATGATTATTTGTTTTGTCTTTGTGTTGTTACATTTAACATCCCACTAAAGAGAACCGAGCCGTATTAAAGAAACTCCATTGCTGGTGTAATTTAGGCATTTAATCGTCAGAGGAAAGTATATTGTGTGTCACATGATTGATTTGGGAAGATCAAGAGCTAATTAAAAGTGAGGTTGCTAATTCAGGTCCATATTTAAAAAAATGAAGTTGATGAAAGTTCCTCAAAGAAAAAACGTCGCATTTTAAATTTGAATATGTCATTTTATAGAATAGAATAGAATAGAATAGAATAAAAATATGCATTCCTATATATCATACGGGGTATACGAAATGTATTCACTTAATTAAGAAAAGTTCTATTTTTCATAATATGTATACAAGTGAGTAGCAAATCAGTGAATTTAATTAGGTACATATTCAAGTACTAGGTGTTAATACGCTGTCCATTTAATTTTTTTTAATATTCATACTGCCTTGGAAAGGAATGAATAAATAAATATATAATTTTTAAATAGAGCATCCTATACCATAACAGAATTTTAAGATTTATGAAAAAAAATAAAGAAAAATCCTCAATTTTATTACAGTATATTTATGAAATGTGTTTGAATAAAACGAAATTTCTAAAATTAAAGTTAAAAGCGAAACGAAAAGTTAAAATATTTCAGCAAATCTTCATGTATAGTGGCAAACTGTTCTATAATAGAACAGTAGCCAAAAACGAAGAAAGAAAACGAATAACAGCTTTATGCTATCCGTTTTGCAGATCGTCTGTAATGGGATGTCCCAATTTAACTTGTCTGTCTGTTCTGCAATTTGTTATCTGTCCACGATACAGCTTTTGTCCTTTAAGAAGCCTTGGTTCTTGGATTTAGACGGTGTCAAATTGGAAAAACTTTCTAACGTTTCGCCTGCGATTGCTAGAGGCATGTTCAGAGATCTTCGCTGCATGAGATCAAAACACAGATCAAAATGAGCTCTGATGAGCAGAGTTCAAGTATTTATATTTGATCTGTGCTCACCTATGATTATTGTGGGATAAGATCCCAGTCAGCGCAAACCTACATCACAGTATCAAGCCTAAAATTTTTTCTATAGGTGGGTACTGTAGGTTTAAAATAATGGGTATTAGCTAGGTCGAGTCAGGGAAATTTTGGCAGGTAACGGCTACCTAAGAGTTAGTTATTACGGTAAGGTATCAAAGCTGGTTTTTGAATATGTCTTACAGAACAGTATTAGCGACTCGCAGTTGCTATTACCAGGCACCTTTCGCGGGTCCTAGATGTTGCCAGACGCCTTAAAGCTCAATAAGTAATGGGTACAACTACGTCATAGTATCAAGCCTATGACGTAAGTATGGGGTTTCACTTACATACACTTTATAACAGGAAAAGAAATTTTATAAACCCTTTCTGATTGCAAAGGTATTAGATCCCTCGTCGGCAGTAAGAATTGCCTAATCTTTTTCTGCGCATTACAGGCAGAAATCTTGCAATTTTATCTGTGGTACCCTGTATAAAAGGTAAAACTGCACTACTTGCGGTTAAGTATTCATTATTGGTTGAGGTCTTGCATTGCTATTAAATCTAACGCGTAATATTTTCATTGTAATATCGGTTTTATTTCAAAGCCTCAGTTAGTGTCTCTTTTTCCTTCGGAAATTGTTTATCGAAATCGTTGCATGGGCCGCGGTGGGGAACCTCAATAGTTTAGATTTTTGTGTAGGGCCGTTTTAAAATGCTAGTGTACACAAGTCCCATTACCAATGTAGAGGAATTAAGAGAAATAATAGAATAGAAAGCAGAATATGATAGAATACAAAATACTATAGGAATGTTTCAACGAACGAGGGCGGAATCATGCATATTAAACCATTTTCACCAATTCCTGTAATAATAGTTTGATTCTAGTTGTAATTGTTGTTAGTTGTTCTTTTTCATTACACGCAGATGCCGTGTATTTCATGCTATTCAATTATTAATAATTGCGCAAGATTTTGTACTCCAAAAACGGCGCATCGCAGGAAAAAACTTAAGTCTTTCAAATTGAATGTGAAATTCAAAAATAATTTTTATTTAAAAAAACATGTCAAGCGGTTACGAAAATATTAATACATTTCCTTGTATACCAGAAATATGCTCGTCTGAACTCATTTCTTGTTCGTGCAGTGAAGATCCCTCGTAAAATCGCAAGCGAAACGTTCGAAAGTAATCCCAAATCTGATAATTTCTAAACCCAATGACCATCTCTGGATTGACTGCACCTGTGAAAGCTTTTGTCTTCTTATCTTACATTTTGGCGGTTTTCTATTGCTAAATTTCTTTATAATGATTAGGAATGGTCTTTGTGACGCGAATGTTATCCATACCGGGACCTCCAATGGAGTTTCACGCAGATCATCCGTTTTTGTACTATCTGGTGAATAGGCATGGAAGGGACAGACACATTTTGTTCAGGGGTCGATTATTGCGTGCGTAAACGTGACAGAAGCACTTAAAGTAAGTCTAGACAGCTAAAAGAACGGCGGCTTTAGTTTTATTATTAATTTAGGTAAATTTCTTTGTAATATATTATCTGTATGAATTTTTATTGTATAAAAAATGCAAATTACCCAATAAAACTGGATAAGTTTCTCGAATTTTGCATAGACCGGCTATAGACAGCAAGAAAGAAATGTATTATTCCATAATATTTGTATTTAATTGATATGGAAATCAGTAAGATTAGAATCAACAAATGATAAAATTATTGCAATTGTTTTTATTTATTGAACGTTCTGTTTGTAAAAATATCTAAACTTTAAAACACATTTTCACTTTAGTTTTAAAGTATATTTTTTAATATTAGGCCGATTAAAAGTGAATAAAATACGTCACATCTCCGTTTTGATTACCTCCAAATATCAAGGTTACTTGTCATGTTGGAAACAAGTCTCAAATACATTAAGAAGTTTAAGATTAAATTAATTATAGCAAAGATTAAATAACAATAGGTAAACTTGCTTCCTATTATTTGAATTGAACCAAGTTAACGTTTATTTTGCTTAAATCTACTAATAATGGGGTGATCAATCAATATTGCCCTTCATTTCAAAAACGAAGATGGCCATGCAAACTTTGTTGTAAGTAAACTAGCTGGCCTGGCAGACCTTGTTCTGCCTTTTCCGTTAGATGGCGCAGGGGAATTATAAGAATATGGGGGAATTCACCACATCGTCTAGAAATGTTATTGAAGAAAAACATATTGGTTTTATAGAGAAATATACGCAATAAAACAATACAAAAAAATAGTGTTGAAAAGTCTCGGTAACCAGAGAATCATTAAAAATAAATCATGTAAGTTGGTGAAGTTCAACTCTCTCACGAACTTGCTGAAAAATCTCGCATACCCCCGATTGCACAACCATTAATCGTTTTTTAAAATATTTTTAGAGCTTTCGTATTTGACAAGTTGCTTACAGAAATCTAGGAATTCTCTGCCAAATTTGACATTCCGTTAAACATAAACAACCCTAGAATCAGTGTTTCTTAATTATTTAAAAGTGTGAGCCTCTGTTTTTTTGCATATTGATTACTAATCAAATTTATTTAGTGTTAGTATCACTGATACACAACAGTCTACAGTATTCAATAGTCATTTATATAGTTCATTAATAATCTTACACAATTACGCCAGTATCAAATACATTTGGTTCTATTTTTTTTAATTCCCAACCTTTTGTAATGTAGTTTATAAGGTATTGTATAATACGGTATAAATATGACAATGTAATAGATGTAAAAATTGTTTCTAACCGAATTCTATCAATAAATGCAAGTTTCTCTCAAATATTATGCGTTGTTTAAATATCCTGGATATTAAATTCGATTTTGTTCTAATAATAGCAGTAATTGGAAAATTTCGTTTACACAAACACTGGATGCTTCACACGTAGCGCCTGAAAATGTTCCAGTTTATAGTAGATTAATAAACTGTTGTATACAGAGTGCGTCAAACTCACTGGCCTATTAACTGATTTGAATTATGACATTTTTGACTTAGAAATGGAAGCTTTCACGGCTTTGGTTAATTAAGGTAACATGGTTTTTGGGATTAGATTGTGTCAAATTAGAATTACTATCCGACGTTTCGCCTTCGGTTACACGAGGCTTCTTCACTCACAGTAAAGATCTCTAAAGATGCCTCATGCAATCGAAGGCGAAACGTCAAATAGTAATTCTAGTTTGACATGGTCTAATTCCAAGAACCATGATTTCTTATTTGACAGTTTTGACTTTTTGAAGCCCTGTAACTGCTAAACGAATTAACTTGGAACAAAATGTATTGCACTCTCCTGTCTTAGTTTTAGGTATCTGTCTCCACACTAATTCTAAATTTGAAATATCAAATTTTGACACTTTCTGTCAAACTGGAAATTGGTATACCAAAATGGGTAATTAAAAAATTTGATAAGAAAGTGAGAGCCATTTTGTTTGTTGGTTTGGCAGTTGCAGGACAGATTTAGGAAATAAACACACCACACATATTAACACAAGAATACAATAATATGCAGGGTGTTACACAAATTCGAATGGATAGCATTGGCATCTCAAAAGATACAAAGTTGGTTAAAACTAACTTAAAACTTCTCCTTTTTAATTTTTTTTCAGGTTGCGTTTCAAGAGACATTACAAGATAAATTTTACATTTGTATAACCACTTTCCTTCCTCTATAAGATGGTGCACTCAGATTTAAAATCTGATGTTTTGTCTTCGAGGTCTCATAATCAACTTCACTTTTTTTTAATACGGACCTGGACCGTATTAAAAAAAAACAAATTCTGTTGTACAATCTTCTTTAATTACCTGCTAAATTTGCTAGATAGGCTACCAGTAAAAGGCAGGAAAATTCTATGCGGGGCTCTTAATATTGTCTGCTACTGTTTGTGCCACCCAGAAATTTTTAATTTCTATATTTGACTCTTTCGGTCTTGCAATGCATGTATCGTCTCTAACTAGAATTTCCAAATACTCTTCTTCTATCATTGATTACTTAACGTCTGATTTTTTTCTATCAGAGGTTCAATCTCAGGCTTGTAGCACAGGTCTTTCCGATCACGAATCAATATTTTCCAAATTTAAAATTCCTCTTACAGAGACCTCGCCATAGGGGCAGAATTTTCTCGGCCACCAATTTTTCAGAATTTCATAATATTTACTTATATACAGACTGGAATTTTGAATTTGAAAATGTTAACTCTAATTTTAGAGCTTTCTCAAATAAAATTTTAAAGCTTTCTTAAATAAAATTGTAAGTGCTTTTAATAAGGCCTTCCCTCTTAAAACCATCAAACCTGAGCGTGATAAACCGTGGACCGCGAAAGGACTGCGCATTTCTGCTAAAAATATTCTTATATATAAAAAAATTCACCAACTCCATTCTTATTCTCGACTATATCTGTAATTTATAGGAGGATCTATATTAAACTAATCAAGTCAACAAAAAATACTACCAAAAATCTAACAAGAAAGTCTAAAAACGTTTCAAAGGAAACCTGGTCCATTATCAGTGACCTCAGAAACAAATCAAACCTTGTGACTCAGATCTTGCCAAGGCCAATTAACCTAAATGATTATTTTATTAATGTAAGCAAATCTTACCTCTGATATCTCGCCAAATTTGGACCCTCTTTCGTTGCTTCCTCCATCGAAAAATGTCGCTGACATTCTTTTCATAAGCAGCATGGAGCTATTGCTAGAAATGAATAACATCACAAGCAAATTTTCGTGTAGCACTGATGGCCTATCAATTAAAATAATCCTGAACCTGCCGCTCCCAGTCATAGAGGCCCATACAACACTAAAAAATGAATCTCTTATAAAAGGTATATTCCCTGAATGCCTTAAAACAGCTATAATTATTCCTCTTCATAAAGGGGGTGAAAAAATTCTTGCAATTATCGCCCAATTGCTCTACTACCACTGCTATCAAAAATCATTGAAAGGTTACTGAAGAATCGTGTTATGCCATTTCTCCTTAAACATCAGATAATATCCCCGGATCAGTTTGGATTTTTACCCAACAAGTGAACCATGTTCTCGTTGTTTAGAGACGTCTACTTATCCTTCAATAACAACCACCCCACCGCCTCAGTTTTTTGTGACTATGCAAAAGCCTTTGACTGTATTTGTCGTGAAATTTTGATAACCAAGCTGAATTTTTATGGAATCCTTGGTGTTTCTTTAAATTGGTTTAAATATTATCTCGGGAATTGGCAACAAGGGCAAATGGTTCTGATTCTGGGCCCTATTCTTTTTTGTTATACATTAATGATATTACCAACCTAAAAATTATTGGAAAAATCTCTCTCTTTGCTGACGACACAAGCATAACATGGAGTCATTTTGATACAACGTCTTTACGTTCTAATATTTCCAACAACTTTGTTATGATTAAGGGTTGCTCCGATTCCAATCTGTTTTGCTTCATTGTGGATATAACGGTGATCTTATCTTATAAGGGGACTTTACAACCACTTCGGCTGCTTAACAGCAATATTAAATACGTTGAGTCGCTTAAATTCCTGGGTTTGAATATAAATAACAACTGAAAATGGTCTAAGCATATTGACACCTTAACTAAAAAACTGTCTACCACCTGCTTTGCCATTTGATCAGTTTCAAAAGAACTGGACGTGTCTTCTGCCAGACTTACTTATTTCTCTCATCTCGCTATGGCCTTCCCTTTTGGATTGCTTTACCACCGAGCCATTTCTTAGTATTTTTAGGCATAAAAAAAAGCAATTCGCTATTTACTCTAATTCGGTCTAAATAGTAGAACGCACTGCCAATACTATTTCAAAAAAACATGAAATATTAACACTTGCTGCATTATTTATTTTAGAAACCGTCTGTTTAATGAGAAAATATATAAACACATTGCCGAAAAGGCCACAAGACGTATATCCTACCAGAAACTCTATGCAGGACATATACCTTCTCATTCCTCCTACAGAATTAATAAAAAAATCAATGATTTACAACGCCATAAAACTTTACAATCATCTTCCAGAACATTTAAAAACAATTCCTATGTTTGCACTCTTTCGAAAAAAAAAAACTAAAGCGTACCTCATTGAAAGAACTTTTTACTCGTTAATGATTTTTATAATTAATAAGTCTCATTAAAATGTTTTTTATTTGGTTGTTTACTTAAATCTGCTTCTAGCATAGAATTTGAAAATATTTTATAGGGAATGAACCAATTATTTTTGTTATATGTTAGACTTATATTATACATTTTCTTTTTTTTCTTTTTAATACACTTTAATTATTATATTAGTTCAGTACACTTTTTGTTTAACTTCACTTATTTTGCTTGTATAACAATAATTAAATAGAATTTAAGGTCGCGTAATTTTAATTTCAATGTCATCGTTCGTTTTTTCATGTTTTTGTTTTTTTTTCGTTTTAAGGTAAATTTCGCTTTGTCCATAAAATTTTAACAATTTTTCTGCAGCAATAAAACATACTTTTGTTTGTTTGTTTGGATTTTTTACTTCATTTTAAGAAGCCCTTGACCTCTCAAAACCAATGATGTATTGCACTGTTACATTTAATTTTTTTCAAATTCTTTATTTGCCAAGATTCTTGTTTTCTCTCTCCCTCTGGCACATTGTCTCTTATGGGAATTAATGGGTTTTGGGAGGTCGAACGCTTGTCAAAAGTGAAATAAAAAATCCAGGTCCAGCATTTAAAAAACATTGATGATGAGGGGAAGAAACGTTGAATTTTTAAATTTGAGGGCACATCTTGTAGAAGAGCTAAATTGGTTATAAAGATGTTAAATTTATTTTGTATCATCTCTGCAAATGCAGCCTGAAAAAAAATAAAAAGGAAAAATGACTATTTTCGGTTTTTTACGGATATCTTCAGAAGTAGTCGGAATTTTCCAAGTTTGTTAAAGGTATATTATTCAATATTAAACTGCGCAACTTTACCCTACTTTAACAAACCTCGCATCTCTTACGGTTTTTGAGATGCCAATGCTGTACCAGCGAATTTGAAACACCCTGTGTAGGGCATTCCATTTAGAGATCATATGCAGCCACCAGTTTAGGTTAAAAGCGCCGATACCGCACAAATAAAAATATTTTAGAAAGGTAATGTCCCCTATGGCTAGGGCGAACTATACAAAGTAATTTATTTTATGGTTCTTCAGATAGTTGTAATAGGCTACTAAGTTTGACGCACTCTTTATACACACTAGAACCTTCTTAGATAAGTTTTAGAGTAACCCACTTGCACTTTTAATTACTGACTGACTCTTTACTTATGTAGAAAGCCCTAGTTAGTAGCAGTAGAAGCCTAATACGCTTTTTAGTATCTTTTGTTTTAACTTACTTAACTGTACTAATGTGTTACTAGACTATTTCTTCCTAAAAATTGCATTTTTTTTTCTATTTTCGATAATGTAATTATATATATTTTTCTCGCTTTAATTTCATAATCTTTTTGGCTGGAACTAAAGTAGTTTATTTTGGGTAAGTAGAGTTGTTACATATAATAACGATATGACATTGTGGACAGTTACACAATGTAAGCTACTCCTAGTAAAATTCTAAAAATGCATAAAACACGTACTTTTCCATAATTCTGTTGATCAGGTGTAATCTTCCTATAATGAAATGACTAACCATAGAAATCTAAATGCAACAAACTTCACTCTTAGAAACATTCCATTAACCCCTATTTTCAATATTCTACAGGTAAAGACAGGCGAGAAAAATTCGTTTGGAATTTTAGATGAAACTCCCTGGGTATTGTCCCTTCACGATAGTATCTTATCTTGTGTGAATAGGTTGTATATTTTATAATAATGCTCATTACAAAATTTTTACTCGCAGTCGCTTTTGACGTACCTCATTTGCCTTTCAAGATGGTGGAAAATTTTAAAATTCGTAAAAGTAGGGTTAGGTAATGAGATAAGAAAAATGTTATAAGAAAAAATGGTTCTCATTTACATGAATGAAGAATGATTTAAATGAAAACTTATTTTTTTTAATAATTGCTTTCAGATGAAAAAAAATGTCAATATTTTTCAAAAAATAGGTTTATCAAAGTTTTTTTCTTGACTATTATTTAATAAACATTTATTTCCTAAATCTGCCAAAATACATGATTTCTAAAATAATGTTTTTTCCGGTTTCTAAGTATAACAATGACTTGTTAACCTAACAAGTCCTTATTAGTTTTGGCACAATTTTTATATCAAACAATTTAAAAATGTTGATTCTTATGCAATTTCATTAAAGTTTGTTAGGTTTTTTTGCAAAATAGGATTTTTATACGCTTGCCAACTGAAATATTACATTTGAATTAAAAACAAAATGGATTTCGTATTAATACAATGGTAGTAAAGACGTCTTTTTGATACAAATCTCGGAGGTATTCCATTTAGGTATAGAAACATTTATGCGACATTATATTATGACTTTAAAACTTCCCAACAATATTCATTTGGTTTCCAAAATCTTGCGATAATGCCAGACAAGAGAAAATCCTTATAACAATTTTCTTAAGAACCTTACTTCAGAAAATCTACAGGCTAAAAACGAGACACGAAATAATTACAATCGCATAATCTTTGATGTCAAAAATGCTTTCAAACGCAGAATGGTTAACAATCCTTTTGGTCGGTTGCCAAAGCATTAAACAAAACCTCTGCAAGAGCTTCTTTCCACCCTTAACTTCTGGTCTCCACGCCTGAAACAAAAGCTGAGCTTTTTTCAAACCAGTTCGCCCCAAATTCTACTTTAAACGCTCCTGTTCACTTCCCCCTTCCATCAGTACCAGCCTTGCTATACAATAGGCTCGCAATTACCTTCAGGGTTAAAAAGTTACGATGCATACTCAAAACACTTAATACCAAAAAGTCTTCTGGCCTTGATGGTATTCCTACCATAGTTCTAAAAAAGTGCGTTTCTGAACTGAAAGACATTCTTCTTAAAAGTTAAAAATCTGTATCCAGGGTTATTATTTTATCTTGTCCACATTTTAAACACTTGTAAAATAATAACACAGTTTCTTAGTTTCATCTCTTCCCTTATCCCCAAGTATGTAAGCATTTTCTTTTTTCTTTCTCCATGGTACTAAGCCCAAGTCTCACAGTAAATAAAAAAATTGCAGTTTGGAAGGGTACGTTGTAATATGTTTTATTTTGCATCTTTTAAATATCTAAACTGTCTTGTTCTTGCATCTCCAAAATTAATATTATTTTTTCCAAGTAGTTTGACCTCACTTTTTTTAATTGCTTTTCTATACGTTTAGTGGAGTCAGTCTACTGGAAACTTTTCGTGAAAAATGGACTTCTCTTCCCATTAGATTTTCTTTTGTATAAATATGTTGATGAAAAAAACCCCATGATATAACGAATTTTCTCCATGATTTTACTTGTTTTAATGAATGTTGATACACTTCTAGTCGCCATTTATAAACATAACAAATTTTAGGTATTTGCATCTAACTATGTAAGAACGGTTAAAACTGCAAATTTTGTTGAAAATTAATTTGCATGTAGTTTTTATGAATCCGTTATGAATGTTTTATTTTTTTTAATGTAAGGTTTTTTAGATATTTAAAATGGCACTGAAATATTTTTTAAATAAAAAATTCTATTAAAATTCCTACTTAACAAAACATAAATATTTGAATAAAATTTTATTTGTTTTAAATATTAACTTTTATAATTAAAGTAGAAAAAAAGATATTAAACTCAAGAGGAAAGCTAAATAGTTACAAAAGCTTACTTTTAAACAAAAAAAGGGCTTATAATAAAAACAATTTTATTTTTAAAAGAAATGCATCTTATTTAATATTTAAACAAGTATTAATAATTCTGTTTATTTAAATTGTATTTCTTAAAATTAAAATATCAATAATTAACATTATTTTTTTTGTTTAAAACTACGTTTTTCAACTATTTGACTTTTTTTTGTATAAACGTTTTTTCTCTTTATTAATTATAAAAATAAATATTTAAAATTAAAAAGAACAAATTTTTTTATTCAAAAAATTATTTTTGGTGCAATTTTAAAGAGAATAAAAAAATTAGGAGGTTTAAAAAAATAAAACATTCACTTTGACCAGTTTGCAGAACAACTGCCAACAGTTCTATTTTCAAATCTAATTGCCGTTTTTAACCGTTCTGTTAAATACAAAGACCTAAAATTTGGTATGAATATTATTCTCGCCAGTTTCACCAACAAAAAACCCGAAGGGAAGTGCAGTTCCTTTGTAACGAAAATTTCCGGTAAACTGACTTCACTAGTCATTCCAAAGACCGATTCTACTTCGAATAGATATTCCAAGATACAAGGAAAATAGCCACATCCACTGCCCTGTAGCCGTTTCATTAGATCGCACGCAACTGTGTGGTTTGGTGCTGCCAGAAGCGCCTACTACTACTGACTATAAACGTGTTTAACCAGCCGATCGGTTACAATACGCGGACTGGCAACTCTAGGTGTTGTGCGAGGTCAACTCGGGCGTTGGTCTTACGTAGAAATCTCTCGATGGATCGCAATTATACGGAAACAATATAAAGTTGAGATTGAGATCCATTAAGGGGTTAATTTATTTTACATTCATGGTTTGTCTATTCAAAGTATTATCTGTCTTTGGTCATATACGTAGAACTTCTTTGGTGCAGGTGCTGCGATTCAGATGAGGTGTCTGCCCATAGTCGAGGAGTTTACAGCAGACCATCCTTTCGTTATAGCTTTAATCGCAAATCATGAAAACTATGACATAGTTTTATTCTCAGGAAGACTGACAACCATCACGCAATAGGTATTATTTTCAGTGTACTGTTTTGTTAACACTGAGTTTGTTTTTTAAGTTTTGAATACTTATAACAATTGTTTTTTTTTTGCTATAGACTTACTTTATAATTTTTGACTGACTTATCCTCTTGGGAATAGCAACCTCAAGTAACACTTTAGAAATAGCTAAATTAAGCTACTGAAAATATAATTTTTTCGTCTGATTTCCAGTTTATTGATTTGTTACAAACAACAGAACTCGATATGTTTGTGGGCAACGAATTCATTGCCCAACACTGATTTTTTTTCCAGTGTAGTCACTAAAGTTTTGTTACGATAGAGTGATTTGATAGTATACAGGGCGTTACTAAATATGTGTCCGAAATTTTGGGGGCGTATAGTACTTTAAAAAAAAGTTTCCAAGTTTTCAGATTTTTTATACACCGTGAACATTTCTAGAGATAATTTATTTAAATTTGGCACATGATATACTGCGACCAATGTTTTTGAAACGGATATAATAAGTTTTTGAGAAATCTACAGGGTGTTACTTTTCTCCGGGTCGTAACCCTATTGACCTCCCAGTTTTGATGCCAACTGATTTTCATGCAATAATTATTTTTTGTCAGTGGCTAGTTAAACAAACTGCTTTCAATAGAAACTCACCACATCTCCTTTTGGTAACTGACGAAGCTGGAGTCAATAGAGACGGAACCGTACGTTTTCATAACAATCATTACTGGGCTGACAAATCCTCATGCTATTGTTGAATGTCGACATCCAGTCAGATTTTCCGTATATGTATGGATAGACATCTTGGGAGACGATTTTCTGGGATCAGTTTTAAAATTTTTAACTGATGAGATGCCAGCTTCATTGAAAGATATTCCATTAGCAGACCGGAATAGCATTTGATTTCTACATGATGGTGCTACATCCTATTTTTTAGTTGATGTTCGGGAGCACCCAAGTAGAAATTTTAGACGAAGGTGGATCGGACGTGGTGATTAAGTGGCTTGGCCACCTCGTTCGCCAGATTTAAATCCCGTGGACTTTTATGTTTGGACACATTTAAAAAGTCTAGTATACACTGTGTCCATTGTTAGAAAAAAATTGTCTACGGCAGCGTATTATACAAGGATGCGAGGCTATTAGAAACATGCCTAGGAAATTTCGACGTGTTCGTTTTAACTAGAATAGAAGAGCTCGAACATGTTTGATATGAATGGTGGATACATCGACATCTCTTGTAATGCTGAGCATCAATTTAATTTCAGCTTTTTGAATCGTGTTTAGTTTCATTTTCATTATACACTTTAATTGGTTTAAATTTGGTATTTTGTTTTAACAAAAAAGATATTCTTGTCCGCTATTTAAGCTAATTTCATACTAAACATGCTGTTAGAGACGGTCACTTAGCTGTAATGGTTATGTTTAGGTAAATTTAATTTTTTTATAAAAATGTAGTGTTAGTGCATTTTGATTGCAAAGTTTCCTGTGCAGGCATGGACATTCTGCAAAATAACTTCTAAACTGTAACGGTAAGTAAGATACCAAAAAGCTAGAGAACGAAGAGTTTTATTTTCTAATTATTGGAAACAGGCATAGTAATAAAAAGATGGGGTGGGGGTCAATAGTGTCACAACTCGGGAAAAAAGTAACACCCTGTAGATTTTTAATTTAAATAAATTATCTCTAGAAATGTTCACGGTGTGTAAAAAATATGAACATTTGGACACACTGTATCTTGAAAACGAGGCATTTCCGAACCTATGTTTATAGATTTTTGTAAAAATTATTTTAGTACACATATTTAGTGACACCCTGTATAGAGAGTAATTTTTTTAGCTCAAACCTTAAAAAAATTATGAAGAAACCCATGTTTTTTAAAAGTTGCATCTCTTTGATTATTTTTTTATCCCAGCACTAATTTATAGAGATAGGGATGAGTAATTGTGGACTCCCCAGCAATATAAAATGTAGCCGAAAAAAACGGTAATGCTAAGGTCTTTATTAATAAAATTATATTTTCTGAAAAATTGCTGAAAAATGTTTTGTTTATTTTTACGGAGATCTCATCAGCATCAGATATTAAATTTAAATATGTCTCTTCCTCGTATTAGAAGTAAGCAAGTAATGTAGCAAATATATATATTAAGCCAGGGATAACTGTCTGGTTTCAGGAAGATTTAGCACATCACATACATTTAGTCCAAAAAGTCTCCATACACCACCTTCTTTCTACACCATTTTTCTGTCGTGTTTAACTAATTAATTGGAACTATGAGAAAACATGTTTAAATTAATATTTAAAACATAACCAACGAGAATTAGTTTCTAAAACAACTACCAAACATTTTATTTTGAAGTTACATCATTCTTACAGAAATGTAAACAAAATTAATGTCAAAAAAGTCTTCATACACTCAAGAACTGCATTGAATTAACATGTTATAATTTTATCAAGCTATCTGTTGTTCGTTCAACTGAAAACAAATGAATAACTTAATAATTGTGCAGTGAGCTTTCAAACTAATATCAAAAATGAGCGAGAGAAATTGTGAAATTCCATTTGCAGTTCGAAAGATCATAATTGATTCGTAGAAAGATGGAAAATCCTACAGAAATAAAGGAAACATTGTTAAAAAGTCAAATGCTACTGTTCGGTATATCGTCAACCAGTATAAATCAACGGGTTTCTATAAAATTCGACCACGCCCCGGTCGTCCTAAGAAACTGACACCACGTGAAGAGGCCAGTATTGTTAGAGAAATTGTCCCAAGAAAAGTGAACCATAACTAAAAGAAAAAAAAACTATTCGAAAAATGTTTGTCCAGCAACAGTGAAAAATTGTAAAAACAGGCTAGGATATAAGGGATGTGCAGCCAGAAAGAAGCCGTTAATTTCGGAAGCTAATCGTAAAAAGCAGTTAGTTTTTGGTAGAAAATGCTATACTAAATCTCTTGTATTTTGGCAATCCGTATTCTTTAGTGATGAAAAAACTAACATTAATTAAGCTTTTTGGGCTCCAAGGCAGAACTGACGTATGGAGAAAATAGAATATTGTATTGGATATTTAAAACATGTGTGCCATGGTAAGACAAGGATGTGGCAGTGTTTTGCTTTTGGGATGCATATGCGCTGGAGGGCTTGAAAATTTACATTTTATTAATGGTGCCATGGATCAGCATCTTTACCTAAATATTTTGATAGACAATTTAAGAGAAAGTGTCCAAAAATTAAGTACCCGAAGGAAGAAATATACGGGAAACTCAGCAATCTTATTCAGTTTCTAACAATATCCAAATATCAAATAATTCATTCTCGTGTAGTGATCAAAATATAAACATATCTACAGTTAGTGAACGGGATATTATTTGTGCTATTAAAAAACTTAAACCTAAATACACTGCCGGACCAGTGGGTCTCCTCAATAAGTGCACATGTGCACGTGCACTCCCAAATTTTTTAAACAAACATATTTAAATGTTAATTTTCTTTAAACAATATTATCATAAAATAATAATTTAAAAACCATGCCGTCAAAGAATATGACCCAAAGACCAGACATTAAAATATGCGATGTAAATTCATCGACGAATTTCTTAACTAGCTGCAATGTCATGAATCATCAATAATAAGCACTAAACAAAACCAAAGTTTGCAGAATAAATATTTCTGTAGACTTTGACGCTGGACCTGGACGCCTATGCGGATCCATCCATCCTGCCGCAGCGACTTCGTTCACTGCTCGCCCGAATATTAAATCTAATTGGTGGAAACCTGCCCCCCGCGCTCTTTGTTCCCCGCGACAATCAGGCGACGTCCGATAGCTCCCGAGCACCTGAAAGCAGTGCACATTAGAATTAGCGCTTTGCGGTACGATAAGGTTGTTTTCATTTCGCGATTGCAAGAATGACGGAATTATCAAACCTTGGTTGCATTAGCGTGCAATATTTAAAGACAATTAAATTTTCCTCGTTATCTTTAAACGGAAAAATAAAAATTAAAAGTGTCGGTCGTCCAAAACCAAATTTGTTAATTACGAGTGTAACTAAATGCAAAAGTCGTGATTATAAACGAACTTTTAAAATAGAAACTTACGAAAAAACCGAGTGGTTGTGCGGGTGTAGTATTAGTAATAGTCTTTACTGTTTTCCGTGTTTATTATTTGAAAGCGGTGAGGCATCAGAATGGACAAAATCCGGGGTTAAAGATTTAGTACATTTATCCGAAAAAATTAAAAAGCATCAAAATTCAAAGTCACATCTATCTGCTAAATTAGGATTTAATTTATTAGGTAAACAAGATATTCGGCAACAATTAAATAGTGAATACCGATTAAGCATTCAAAAACATAATGACGAAGTAAAGAATAATAGGTATGTCTTATCTAAAATTATAAATTGTATTAAATTTTGTGGCGCATTTGAGCTTGCTCTCCGTGGACACGATGAACAACAAGATTCATTAAACCCTGGTATATTTAGAGGCCTCATAAATTTTTCTGCCGAATTGAATTTAGCACTGAGGGATCATTTGCAGCAAGCTACCGTGTTTAAAGGCACGTCAAAAGACATTCAAAATGATTTATTAGAATGTATGCTTTCCGTGAGTCAGGCACATATAAAAAAAGAAATTGCCGCTGCAAATTTTTTGTCTGTTATGAGTGACGAAACAAGTGACATTTCGAATATTTTTCAAATGGTTATAGTTTACCGTTTAGCAAACGGCACCCCCGTTGAACGATTTTGGACATTTGTAAAACCAAATGAACATGACACTGTTGCCTTAGCTGGCTGCATAGAGGAGGCTCTTAATTATGTTTTAAAAAATTCTGAACAATTGATTTCCCAAAGTTATGACGGAGCAAGTGTCATGAGTAGCGCCCATGGTGGTGTGCAAAAACGTATTAAAGATAAATTTAAATATGCGCATTATATCCATTGTTATGCTCATCAACTAAATTTGATAATGTCGCAGGCAACAAGCATAAATACAAATGTACGCATATTTTTTTCCGATTTGAGTGACCTTACCAATTTTTTTTCGAATTCTCCACAAAGAGTTGCAATATTAGATGAAGTGGTTGGAAATAGGGTTCCTAGAGCATCTGCTACAAGATGCAATTTTAAAATTAGAACAGTTAACACTGTATACGAAAACAGAGAAGCACTTTTAGAGTGTATGGAAAAAATACAATCCACATCCCAACAATCTGATACCATTAGAAAGGCGGGTGCTATTTTCAGATTATTGAATGACTCTAAATTTGTTTTTTGGTTGACAGTGTTTCATCGTGTAAAGCCCCATGTTGATATTTTATATTCACAGCTGCAAAAAAGGGCTACTGATTCCGTTACTGTAAAACGATGTATTACTGAGTTCGAAAAAAATATTCAAAAGGAGAGAGATAACATACATACTATTAGAGAAACCGGGTTAGTAGACATTGATGAAAGTCAAGCTAGAAAAAGAAGGAAGACGGATGACAGAAATTCTTATGTTTCCACGACTGTGCAAGCTAAAGAAGTGTGTGACACCATAATTGCAGAAATAAAAAGAAGGTTTTCGTTCACAGGCCATTTGGAAATAGCTCACTTATTTTCGGTGGAACATTTTGAAACATATTCAGCAAATTTTCCTATACTACATTTAGATTCAGCAATTCAAAACTTTCCATTTTTAAATAAAAATAAATTAAAGACAGAATTAGAAATAATATACAGAAGAGCAGATTTTAGAGAAGTTTCCGGAGCAGTCCACTTGCTTAAATTTTTAATTGAAAATAATTTGCAAATAGATTTCTCAGAAACATTTTCAGTGTTACAGGCGATTGTTACAATGCCAATGACAACCGCAGAAGCGGAACGTTGTTTTTCCACATTGAATCGCATAAAAACTTTTCTTGGAAGTACAATGGGCCAGAATAGACTAACTGCTCTCTCAATGTTATCTATTGAGAAACAAATGATTCAAGAAATTCCAAATTTTAATGAATTGGTTATTAAAGAAATTGTCTCAAAAAAGGATAGAAGACTTCATTTTCAATACAAAACGTGTTTGTAAAATATAAAAATAATTATTGTTTGGCCAGACCGATGTACTCAGAGAGGTAAGTTACTTAATTCTTAAATTCTTATAAGTTTATTTAATTTGTATGATTTGATAGTCCAATGAAAGTCTTTTGGGCGTGGCACCCAAAAAACGTTTCGCTTCCGCCGATTTACCAACGGCACTCATGTTCTATTCTAAGGTTGTGCACCCCCAAGTTATTTAACCACGCGCCGCCACTGTGCCGGACCAGACCTTATTCCAGCATTTTTGATACGTGACTGTCGATTTGTGTTAATAAAACCTCTTCAAATCCTATTTAACATGTGCATTGAACAACAGACACTACCAAATATATGGCAAAAGTCGAAAGTATGTCCAGTCTTTAAGAAGGGTGATAAATCAGACATTCAAAATTATAGACCTATTTCCATCATATGCAATCGAGCATTTATGGGAATAACTCAAACGACGCGTTCGCAAACTTAACGTTTCAAATAGGAAGGAATTAAAAAACAGTAATGAACGAATGGGAAAACATGCCAGCAGAAGTTACTGAAAAGCTGATTGCAAGCATGACTAAAAGGTTGCAGGAGATTATTAAAGCCAGCGGCGGTCCCAGTTAATATTAATATATATGAATGATGTCATTTTCCATAAAACTGAGTCAAACTATTATTAATTATTGCTAAGTGTATTTGTAGTTGTTTTCTAGTGGTGTAATTCTCATAGGTTATGTTTTAAATATTAAAACATAACCTATGAGAATTACACCACTAGAAACCTATGAGAATTACATCACTTAAACATATTTCCTCATAGTTCCAATTAATTAGTTAGACATCACAGAAAAATAATGTAGAAAGAGGTGGTGTATGGATGCTTTTAGACCTAATGTATATTAGATTTGTACGTGTTTTTGCCAATAGTATTATTAAAGTCATAAAATCAAGTACAAAACACAGTCTTAAAATATTTAACTGCATTTTTAAAAACTTCGGGTTATGAGGTAGCTTTGCTAAAAATAAGGTTGAAGTCTGGAATCGAACTGAGGCTGAGTCTTCCAAAAAACTATATACGACAATATTAAGATAATAATTGTTATGAAATTTTTATTATCGTTGTCTGTTAAGTGGCTTCTGCATAAAGATGGTTTTTCGTTTTAAAACGACTGAAGACTTGGCTAAGAGTTGTTATAGATAAAGAAAGGTATGCATATGTATGTCTGATCCATAGAGAAATTTTGATGAGCAGACCACGAAAGTGGAAGCAGCGGCGAATATAGTTCTGATACCGCTGGTGACTAACTTATATGATGTGTTGTGAGAGTGTGAAAAAGATAAAAAAGATCATCATCACTTTTATGTAGTACATGTGACGTATCTAATCATTTGGTCGAGGGGAAAGGTCTAAGTCTTCAGTTTCCTTTAATATAATATAGGTTATTTCCTTTTCTTTTACCGCCGCCGGTTACTAATGGTAACTTAGTACCCTCCTAAATCCGGCGCTGGGCAGAAGGACTAAGTACTAGGTTCAGTAGTTTTTTTAAGTGAAGATAGAAAATGTTTAAAATGATTCAGAATTTTTCCGTAATGGTGCTTGAAAATTTAGAGGAATGAGGCATTTTGAATTAATATAATTGCATCATTTGTTTGATCAATAACATATAAGTTTAGATATTTACAACTTATAGTCTAGAGTTTTGAAAAAATACTAGAAATAATAAAAAATACTTTTTTTATAAAATAACGCATAATTGGTGCCACAAAATGACCCATTTCACCTACACTGAAGAAAAAATTGGAGTGTTTGGGAAGAAACGGGGTTGCATTAGCTCACGTTAAGTGGTATGATAGCTAGTTAGCTGAATTGGTTCTTGCAGCTCTTGCTGTAAAATGATTCGTTGTTCTCGACAAAGACACTAAGAACATCGATTCATTTTTAGTTTCAGCTTTTCCTACATAGTTAGTGAACTGATTTTTTTCCAGCGACAATGCACTCGCAGAGACTAAACGGGATAGCTAACAAAGGAGAACTATCAAAGTCTTCAAATTAAATCAAGCTCCGATTTATCAATAAAATCTGATGAACTGTCTTATTCAATATTTATGCAAACGTGCAATGGGTATATTTTTGCTGCTAATTCTAAGCATCAGCAATGGAACCTGTTGATATTGGTGCAGTATGTCTGGACGGTGACATCATTTTCCACGCATAGTCGATCCGTAACGCAAAAACCATCATCAGTGGATATCTCGGAATGGAACGAGAATATTTCTGTCATTCGGAAAACTGAGAGAATATTTTATCTAGTAATAGCAAAAAGGATGAAAGTTTTACCAGGATTTCTTTTTATCCAGTTATTTAAGGCAAAATTATAAGGAGTTTTAAAATATTTATAAATTGATACTTTTAAAGTTTGCAGCCAAGGCAGAATAATAAGCATGTGTACCCCATGTTTTCTAACATCCTCAATAACTACTTCAGCTGAAGGGTGTTCATGATTATTTATCCAGAATAACAATGCTCTCTTTAAGCTCTAAGCTTGCTGGTGTTATCTATCCAGATTTAAGATCTAAGCTTAAGCTTCCCACTGGGTAACAATGGGACATATGATCTGCAAAATTAACTCGTTGAAAAAATAAGATGCGGGATTTAATGATTTAGATGCATGTGGGTCGATACTCTTGTCTCCCTGGCAGCAAAGACTAAGGAAGGCATGATGGATGATATTTCATCAGAACAGAATACGTGTTAAGAAAACGACATAGCTAGTCAAGATTAAGTCTGATTTGCGAATTGTAAAGGGTATACAGGTTGGCATATGAAAAGTATTTTTGGGCTTGCAAAAGGAAATTTAATTTCTTCTTAGCTGCTCTGACAACTGACTTGATGTGATCAGGACAGCGAAGCATTTGTGAGGTAGTAAGCATGATTGTATCATACTGTCATTATACTCTCTGCCTATCATCCATTTCAATTTTTGGAAAGACGTTTGGGAAATTGTATGCTATTTTCTTAAAGCAGTCGCAATAATATACAAAGATTTGATTTGCAATTTTTAACAAGTTTCTAGAAAATGGACAAGTTGAAACATGGATCTGGATCTTATAGGTTAAGATATTTTATCCTTGGATTTGTACATCAATACAAAATATTAATGTAATCACTAAAATAGAAATTATTCAACTTCTTCAAAGAATAGTAATATGAATTTATTCGGGCTATTTTTTTTTCAAGAGAAAATAGTAAACTCTCTATGTTCATGTTTTGAATTTTAAGTTTGCAACAAATCATAAAGTGGAAATTGGATGTAAGTTTATCTATTATTACATTCACAATGCTGCCCTAAAAATACTCATATTTAAAATTCATTGCGCCATCTTTCCTGCACATTTAAGAATTGTTTCAATATTAGGCTCTTTTTACTTAATTTGAACCGATTAAAAAAATTGGGAGAAGTAATTGAAAGTATTTTTGTATTAATATGTTTTTTTAAAACGCTTTGCTGAACAAAATGATAGTGTTTTTAATTAATAAATACTCATAGACAAATTTTGTTGAAGGTTTTTTATAATGTTGGAATTAATTAGGGGACATCTTAGTGCCCATGTGTAAGATAAAAAAAGAACTTTTGTGTTTGAAAGATATTGAGAACATAAAAGAAAACATAATAATATGGATAAACAAATAAAGTTAGTTCAATGAGGAATAATTAATATCTTACAAAGTGGCATATAACGCTTGGTGCTACCGAAAAAATGCCAAGTCTCTGATGGATAGAACAAGGGATAAGAACCTTTACAGATCCCGTACGGCTACAGAACTATGTGACGTTCTTTATTTTGTGCAATATACTGCTGTTAAATTTGAAAAAAAGACTAACGATTTTTTGTGTTCTTAATTTGTATTTGTTAACAGTATTAACATGTTTTAGTTTATTTACTTGATAAAGATTCAATGTATATGTAAGCTAATGTAAAAATATTTTTAATAGTGTGAAATAATATATCCATTTTTTCGACAATCCTATGTATGTGTTTTCATTCAGAAAATTTAACAACTGGGTGACAGTGCTGTTACTTAATTTAAATAAGAGCGGAAGCTTTTACGGCTGTGGTTAACGCTGAATGATTCAGTGTTCAGATCCGTGGAGTAAATATCCCTGAAGAGGCCTCGTGTACTCGAAGGCGAAACGTCGGATAGTTATTCCAATTTGACACGGTCTAATCCCAAGAACCATGATTTCTTTACTGTTGTTGATTGCACTCCACATAATAAAACTCGTGATAAACAATTTTAATTCAAATCAGGAACAGCCAAATAAGTTTCTGTTCAACTGACAAACATGCTAAAGCATTATGCCTGTCTTAACACATGGTACCCTTAGGAATGTCTATCCTCTTCAGAACAGAATCATTTTTCTCCGTTTCTTCAGTCGTCATCGGCTATTTCGTTACTATTAATAAGTACTTTTAACAATTTAATTGTTTCTTAAAAAACTTCTTCAACATTATTGTCAACTAAAAAATTGACCAGTACTACACAAGATGAATAATTTCTATATTCGTTACTGAAATATAAAACACTGAGTTCCATCTTTAATCTTTGTTTTTCAAACATTGAGTAAGACTTCATCGATTATTTAAACGAATTATGAGGAAACAAACATTTTTCACAAATAAATAAATTTGCTGCATTTAACTGACCAGTCTCCTATGCAATATTAATTATGATATCGGAAATGTGTGTGCTGAGGCTCTCCAATTTTCTTCGTTTAGCCTTTTTCTTTTTGTCTCAAAAACCCCCACTGTCTTTGCCTGCTCCATGATATCATGTATATTCTGATTCCTAATAAGGCTTATATTTTCTTTAAATGCTTTTAAACACCTACCGATTTCTGCGAAACTATTATTCATTTTTGAATTATCTTATGAATCAGGATAAGCCAAAGTACAAATAATTTTTCTTGCAATAATCTTCGTATTGAGCCAGTCTGGTATTTGTGAAACATACAGCGTGTAACAAAAGTAAGGAAACGGCGAAATATGTCAGGATTACCTGAACTTATGCCGGATCCAATGGTAAGTTCCGCATTGCTCCCAAGTTTCTCTGTTATAAAAGGAATATTTTTTTAATGGAACACCGTATATTATATTACTTTTTTAAAATCTGCATAAAATTCTCAATACTTTTTATTAAGAGCACTTTTTATGAAAGTCAACAGTTTCCGCGACAATAAGGGTTTAATATCCATAATTTAATTTATTCTTCTTTTAGCCTCCTTGCGTCCAAAATTGAACATAGTATGCCTATCTTACTCGTATATCGGATGCTATGCTTTTTCGAGCACTCAAAGTCGCTGCCCGGCGAAATGCATAAACCGGTTATCAGTCGTATAATAAAGTATTGAAATATACCACAAAACATTAATATATACCAATTGTCTTTATATTTCCCGGCGCGCGAGGTGAAACTAATTTTTTATTGTTGGTAAATAGCTGGAAAATTACGGCTAACTCCGTTCTATCTTTATGGGAAACTTTAAATCGCAAAAATTTTTCATTTCTTTTAAAAAGAAACCTTAATTAGGATTACCTCGAATTTTTTTTGGTCCTGATTTTTCTACCTCCTCGTCATTCTTAATATAATCTTGGCTAATATTTTTTAAAATTGCATTTCCCCCAAAAAAAAATATATAAATTTTAAGGGCAGTTTGTAGCAGATTCTCATTTTAAAATTAGAAAGTAAATATTACAAAGCTTTAAACAAGGCAAAATTTACCGAGGTACTTTTGGAGGTATTTTAGAAAAATCTTGATGAGTTTAGAGTTGTTTATTTTTCATTTAATAACATAACAATAATTAACTGTTTTCATAAAAATCTTACAATAGTATATTTCCCTTAAAATATTATAGTAAGGACGTAGCCGATGCACGCATCGGACAAGTGGCCCTTCTGAAACGTACACTACAGAATACTAAACATTCCAAATGGTACGAATTCGCATGCAAGGTCAAATAGATAAAGTAAAAAGTAAAATAGCCCTAAGAGGCATGTTGAATAGAAATAAAGAAAAAAAAAGAACACACAATAGTTCGTCAAAAAAGCAACACAATACATAAATAATGAAAATACAAGTGAATAAAAATAGATACAAAGTATATATAGATATAAAACAATCATAAAAGCAATTCGTTTAATCGCCTTTTAAGCTGTAAAGTGCTTAAACTGAAAATGTCATAATCAGGGAAGTGACGATTGTAATTGCGTACCAGTTGATCGACAAATGCGCTAAGCCCATAATTTGTACGATGGTATCCTTCAAAAAAGAGTTGAGTTTGCCTTGTTCTCCTAATAGGAACCAGAAATGAGATCGACACAAGCAACATCGGACAGTCAATATCTTCACTGAGCAGTTTGTGAAGAAAAACTAGAAGTGCCTTCTTTCTTCGAAACTCAAGTGTTTGAAGGCCACACAGAAGAGCTCTGATATTATATGATAAACCCTGGTACGGAAAATTAAAGTTATACAAAAGGTATTTGGCAAATCTATTTTGGACTTTTTCGATTTTATCGATGTGGCACTGATACGATGGACTCCAAACTGTAGAACAATACTCCAGAACGCTGCGAACAAGTGTGTTATAAAGACATCCAATAGCTTTAGTATCTGTGACATGTTGTGTTTGCCGCTTTATAAAGCCCAACAGCCTGAAACCCTTCAGAACAATACTATCAATGTACAGACCAAAAGTTAAATTCTCATCAAAAATAACGCCCAGGTCTGTAAAGGAACTAACAACTTCAAGACTCACGTTATCTATGAAGTAGGAGGAGAGTATGGGTTTAATGCGTTTATGAAAACGGAGCACTTTACATTTAGAAACATTAAGAAGAAGATGGTTAATGTTGCACCATTTGATAAGCTTTTCCAAGTCCGATTGCAGTGGATTTGATTCAGAGGAAACTGGTGAAAAGAATTTTAAATAGTCTGCGTATAAGAGACACTTAGACATTTTAAAGCATGATACTATATCATTTATAAATAGTAGAAAGAGAATTGGACCAATATGAGAGCCCTGTGGGACACCAGATGTCACAACAACCTCTCTAGAAATTGAACCACATACGCTAACTCGCTGACGGCGATTGAATAATTTTATCCATTGCAGATAGGTTCCAGAAAAACCAATTCGCTGCAATTTGAATAACAGAAGCTGAAGGCAAACCCTGTCAAAAGCCTTCGATATGTCAGTATATATAACATCGATCTGTTGACCAGCCTCAACCGATGTTGTTAAGTAATTCTGGAAAATTGCAAGATTTGTAGTTGTTGAGCGACCACTATAAAAACCGTGTTGCATACTAGTGATGTAGTGCTTCAGAGACTCAAAGATATGATCGGTGATAATTGCCTCAAACAGCTTTGGTATATGCGATAGCAAGGAAATACCTCTGTAGTTTTTAATATCGCTCTTATCCCCAGATTTAAAGATCGGCATGACAGTGGAAAACTTCCAAATTTCGGGAAAGGAACCCAAACAAACAAACAAACAAAAGTATGCTTTATTGCCGCAGAAAAATTCTACAATTTTATGGACAAAGCAAAATATACCTAAAAATAAGACATATCAAAACATTAATCGAAAATAATTTCGACATGTCAGTGCTTTTTTTTTTTAAAATGTAAATTATCAATTTACCAAATCGTAAAACACACGTTAGAATATAGCATAACATTGCAAACAGTAAATGAATCATGATAACCTTATAAAAGTAAACAAACACACATGTACGAGGTGAATAATTTCGATGACATTGAAATCAAAATTGCGACTATGCGACCTTAAACTCTATGTTATTATAGTTATACAAATAATTGTGATGTTAAACAGAAGGTATATTGAACTAGTGCAGAATGTAGTATACAAAAAGAATTAAATTGTTTTTAATCCAATACCTAACAAAAATAATTAAGTTTTAAGTGAATGTTCGACAGTTCTTTTCCCTATATAATGATTTACAAAATTCTATGCTATGAGTTAGGACATGACTCACAAAAGATTTAAGTAAACAAGCGAGTTTAGTGACAATTTAAAGAGACTTACTCACTGAAAAAAAAAATCATTAACGCTGTAAAGTGGTCTCTCAATGAGGTATGCTTTGGTGTTTTTTCGAAATTGTGCAAGCATAGGGATAGATTTTAAATGTACTGGCAGATTGTTGTAAAGTTTTATGGCGTTGTAAATAATTGATTTTTTTATTAATTCTGTGGAAGGAATGGGAAGATAAATATCATGCCTAGAGTTTCTGGTAGGGTATACATGTTGTGGCCTTTCTGGGAGGGTGTTTATATGTTTTCTCAGCAAACACACCGTTTCCAAAATAAATAATGCAGGAAGTGTTAATATTTCATGTTTTTTGAAATAGTATTGGCAGTGAGCTCTATTATTTAGACCAAACAAATAACGAATGGCTCTCTTTTGAAGCATAAAAATACTACGAAATTGCTCGGTGGTACAGCAGCCCCAAAAGGGAAGGCCATAGCGGAGGTGGGATTCAAATAAAGAGAAATAAGTAAGTCTGGCAGAAGGAACGTCTAGTTCTTTTGAAACTGATCGAATGGCGAAGCAGGCGGTAGAAAGTTTTTTAGTTAAGGTGTCAATATGATTAGACCATTTTAGGTTGCTATTTATATTTAAACCCAGGAATTTAACCGACTCTACGTATTCAATATTGCTGTTATGTACCTGAAGTGGTTGTAAAGTTCCCTTATAAGATAACGCCACCGTTTTATCGACGTTAAAACAAAGCATATTGGAATCGGACCAAGCCTTAATTATAACCAAGTCTTTGGAGATACTAGAGTGTAAAGACGTTGTATCAAGATCACTCCATGTTATGCTTGTGTCATCAGCAAAAAGGGAGATTCTTCCATTAATTTTAAGGTTCGTGATATCATTAATGTATAACAAAAAAAGAATAGGTCCCAAGACTGAACCTTGAGGAACTCCACTTGTAATCAACTTACAATCAGAATCGGAACCATTAGCCCTTACAAGTTGTTGCCTTTTCCCAAGATAAGATTTGAACCAATTTAAAGAAGTACCACGAATTCCATAAAAATGTAGTTTGTTTATCAGAATTTCATGACTAACACAATCAAAGGCTTTCGCATAGTCACAAAAAACTGAGGCAGTTGGGTGGTTGTTATTGAGAGATGAGTAGACGCCTCTAAGCAACGTGAACATGGCGTCACTGGTGCACTTGTTGGGTAGAAATCCGAACTGCTCCGGGGATATTATCTGATGTTTCAGGAGAAATGGCATAAGACGGTTCTTCAGTAGCCTTTCGATGATTTTTGATAGCACTGGTAGTAGTGCAATTGGGCGATAATTGCAAGAGTTAGTTTTTTCGCCGCCTTTATGAAGTGGAATAATTATAGCTGTTTTAAGGCAATCAGGGAATACACCTTTTATAAAGGACTCATTTATTAATGTTGTAAGGGCCTCTATGACTGGGAGTGGCAAGTTCAGGAATATTCTAATTGATAGGCCATCAGTGCTACACGAAGATTTACTTTTAATATTATGTATTACCTTCAATAGTTCAGTGTTGCTAACGGGACTTAAGAAAAGCTATCAGCTAAATTTTTTGAAGGAGGGAGAAACGAAAGAGGGTCCAAACTTGGCGAGATACTAGAGGTAACATTTTTGCTTACATTAATAAAATAATCATTTAGATCATTAGCCCCTGGCAAGATCTGAGTCACAGGGTTTGACTTGTTTCTGAGGTTATTGATGATGGACCAGGTTTCTTTTGAAACGTTATTAGAGTTTGTTAGACGTTTTCGGTAGTGTAATTTTTTTGCTGACTTAATAAGAGTAGTGTAGATCCTCCTATAATTAGAGATATAGTCGAGAATAAGAAAGGAGTCGGTGAATTTTTTTATATATGAGAGCGAGCGCATATTTTTAGCAGAAATTCGTATTCCTTTCGTGGTCCACGGTTTATGCCGCTTAGGTTTGATATTCTTAAGCGGGAAGGCCTTGTTAAAAGCACTTAAAGTTTTATTTAAAAAAGTTCTGAAGTTTGTGTTGACATTATCAGATTCAAAATTCCAATTGGTGTTAAAGCAAATATTATGAAATACTGAGAAATTTGCGGCCGAGAAAATTCTGCCCCGATGGCGAGATCTTGGTAAGGGCCTAATAGGTAAACTAAACCTGGAAATTACCGCCTCGTGATCGGAAAGACCTGAGTTATAGACCTGTGATTGCACCTCTGATGGAGAAAAATCAGACGCCATGTAATCGATGATAGAAGAAGAGTTTTTTGAAATTCTAGTTGGCGAGGATACATGCATTGAAAGACCGAAAGAGTCGAATATAGAAATTAGATATTTCTGGATGGCACAAACAGTAGCATAGTCAATATTAAAGTCTCCGCATAGAATTTTTTTACCTTTAATCGGTAGGCTGTCTAGCAAACTTACCAGGCTATTTAAAAATGATTGTACATCAGAGTTTGGTGATCTATAAATACAAATTACATAAAGATCAAGGTTTTGATTATATACTATAGAGAATTCAAAAGAGCTATCCGCTAACAAATGATCATATTTAGATACCGACATGAAATCTCCATTTAGGGATAGAATCAGTGTTCCCCCATGAGCTGAGTTTTTTCTGTCATATCTAGCTACTGTGGTATACCTCTCAATATAAAAGGGTTCGTTTAGATTCAGCCAGTGCTCAGTAATTGATTAAAAGATTTCTGAAAAATTTTACAAAGGGGTCGAGATAACGACTCGCAGCAACGTTCCAATAAAATAGTGGGAACTCCATCTGGACCAGCCTTTTTAGAAAGATCAAGGGTTTTTATTTTATTGCAGATTTCCGCCTCTGTAATACAATAGGTTGATAGTAACTTTCCCGAACAGCTTATAGGGCCAATCTTGCTAAAATCTAAACTACGGTGTCGTGAATAGCAAGACTCAAAGTGAGTGGCGAAGGCATTAGCGATGTTATTCGAACCAGTAATTTCCTCTCCGTCATAATTCATGACACTGTGCAGCCCAGAGTCTCTTCTCAAATTACGTACAAAAGACCAAAAATGCCTTATATTCTCTGGGATAAGCAATTCAGTTTGTGTGACATATGCAAGATAGCACATATCAGTCCGAAGCTTAATCTCACGTCGTATGTCGCAGTAATCAAAATAGTCAACATCTTTATTGGACCTTTTATATTTTTTGTATAGACGATTCTTTTGTCCAATAAGTTTTCTCAGAGGAAGGTCGAACCATTTCGGATATTTACAGTCGACTACCGTTTTCTTGGGGACACAATTATTGATACTTTCAAACAAGACCTCATAAAAGCGCTCAACCATTGTGTTTATATCAGATTCTACTGATAAAAAAGACCAGTCGGATTGATTGTAAAAAAGGTTTAGATTGTGGAAATTCGCTTGATGAAACTGATAAACGCTAACTTCATTAGAATTTTTCGTTGGAGAAACATATTTAATTTTAAAATTTATCTCAATTGCTGGATGGTGGGGATCAATGTTTACGAGGGGAAAACCAAATTTTAAAATGGAGGCATTGACAAAGTCACTGGCAAATATAAAATCCAAAATTCTGCCCATGTGATTGCACAATGAGTTCATTTGCTGCAATTCAAAAAAGCTCATTGAAACAATAAGAGTTTCAGAAGCTGGAGATGGCAGAGATTTTGGAACAAGTGTGTTATCCTCATAAACCCATTCCACCGAAGAAAGATTAAAGTCCCCGAAAACAAAAAATGTGTGACTATCGTATCTGTTTCTCAACGACTCGCAGGTATCACAAAACGACTGATAGCACTCCTGGCTAGAATTAGGTGGAAAATAAACGCAGCCCAAAATCAAACTTGCATTGCCCGCGCGCACCAGGACCCAAACATCATCAAAGTCCATATAAGTAGGAGTAGTAACCAGAGTTACATGAAAAGCACAAGAAACGGCAATCAACACTCCACCGCCGCGATGACACCCTAGTTCCTCATAACTTCTATCTCTACGAAAAACTACATATTTGTTATTAAAAATTTCGTTGTTTGAAATATCCGCGTTAAGCCACGTCTCAGTGAGACATATCAAGTCATAGTCGCAAGACAAAGCTGCAAGAGAAATCTCACCAATCTTTGTGCGAAGCCCTCTGACATTCTGGTAGAACATCACAAGACTGTTCAGTTGTGGCGTAGCATTTGTAATTGATGTCAGAGTTGTTGCTGACTTGTCGGTGAAATGAGAAAAGTTGATTCGACGTTGGTTGTGTTTGAGGATTTCTCAGGTTGGACTGGAAAACCACGGCACAAGAGACTGACCAGCTCTGCCCTTTCGTCATAGTACATAAGGTGTTCGTGAGTAGTCATGGTAAGAGGAATAAAGCTGACGAGCTCCTGGACAAGTTGTTTTTCCAAAAATATGTTTTGATCACGGATAAAACTGTTTAAAACCGGTCTATTTCTATAACGAGGGGTGCTCACTATCACGAGATTTGTATTACTACAGGCTTTAAGTAGACACTGAACCTGTTCTGCTTTAATTGGAGTCCCCCTAATAGCATTCTCCGGTCCACAGAAAAACACAATACAATCATCCTTTGTGAATTTGGCGCAGTAGGATATGCATTCAGAGACCAGTTCCTCAAACAGAAACTTAGAACGCCATTGACAATTCAAGTCAAATGTTCCTCGTGTAAACCTCCTAAATAATGACATACAGCCTCTAGCCATCTCGTTGCCGATAATCAAAAGCTGACGCCTTCTCTGACCAGAGCCCCTAACAGAATTTGTACTGACTGATTCATTATGTGGTTTACTATTAAGCGAGAAAATCTGCTGATTGAGAAGCTTGATGTCCTTTGCATAGCATTCTTTTTCTCCAGCGTCTCAATGGTAATGGTCATACTACTGCTAAGCCTAGTTAATTCCGATACTTCATTTCTGAGCTTGTCTTCGGATTTACTGCAGTTTTTTATTTCTGTTGTTGGATCCCTGTTTTTATCCTCTAACCTTCTTTTTTCAGTTCTGAGTCCCTCTAACAGCCTATTCTGTTTATCAAGTTCGGCAGTAAACTTTCTCTCTGCTTCTGCAACTTCATCCTCGAATGCATCGCTGCTGCTTTTTACCCGACGAATATGGCAGTCCCTCTCTTTTAATTCCTGTTTTAAATTGAGAATTTCTGTTAAAAACCGCTGACATTCATTTTCTTTCTCTAAAGCATGCTCCTGACATTCCAGGGAACAGTAGATCCTATGCCCTCCAATCACAACTGCTTTAGGCAGACGCTCAAAACAACTAGGATGAAAAACACCGAAACACACTATGCAGCAGTAATTAGCAAAGTCTTTACTTAGACAACATTTAAAATTTCGGAGCATTTTCCCTGAGTTAAAGAGAGATTATAATAATAAAATATATATTTTTGTTAACTTTATGAATAATTTGCTCACTTATATTGAGTATTTTTTTACAATAAATCGACAGGTTAACACAAGCAAATACAACTGACGCAAACCAGCAGATGACGCAAAGTTAATTGTCATATTTTGTTAGCCTATTACGACAAACTTATCTTTTCGATATATTTGGACTTATTTTTCTCTAGATACATTAAAATTTAGGATGATACATTTTTCGACTTTTGTACATTGCATGAAACACTGTGTTTTTTTTTTAAATATGTAAACATACGGTGTTTCTGAGTCATTATTTGATATGTCAAAACGATCTTCGACTTGACAAAATTAAGGGCACTGTTAGGCAACGCTTTAATACCGTAATAAGTTATTTACCGTTCGCAAATAAGTCCGGTAAGCAGTTATTTACCAGACAGTATAAAATAAAAATTTAAAGAAACATAAATGTAGTCGTTGTATAATAAAATAAAATGAAGCAGTGCCCATATCTTCTATATCTTGACATTCGCCATCCTGTCAAGACATTTCGATGTGATTTAGCCAAACATCTATTTCATATTCTATTTCTATATTCTCTCTTATTAAATGTCTAGAAATAGGTAATTCTACTAAATTTTGGTAACAATTAGCAAGCAGTAAAATTTCAAAACTCGAAATCTCAGGAACTCTGAAAACTACAACACTTACCTAAAATTTTTAAGATGAAGTTGTAGACCTCTTCCTATGCGTTTTTTTTCCGTACACTCAGAGATCCGATCAAATATTTCTTTTGCCGCGCAATATTTCTTTATTTCCGACTTTCTTGGGAGCCTTTACTCAAGTTCCAAACACGAAACTAGAGAAAACACAAAAAATAAAAACATAAAATTCCACCGATGCAGAGTATAAAACTAAATTAAAAGAAATGAGAAACTTGCGGCAACCTACCCCACTGGTTGGACTTCTGAGCCAATCACGCCCGTAAATAGACCGAACGATACATCGAGGCCGGTCCACGTTGAGCTACGTTCTGTAGCAACGTTATCCTCGTACTACTCTAATAGTCCGTAGCAGTCGGGTTTATTTGTTATTTAAGGGTGATTTTTCATTGGAAATAAGATCGTGTATGTTAAAATTAATTACTATCAAAACCTAATGGTATTGTGTCTAATATCGGGAAATCATCACGCCTGAGTATGCATAAACAGGTTGCTTCAAAATTGGGAGTTTGCAATTTTTGTTCGTTTCATTAAATTCAGTCAACTTTTTACATTGATGCAATAACGTACCATTATAATGCATGAAATGGATTAAACGGGGGTGCATGAAACTAAAGGGCCATTGGCGTTTGAACCAGACATCCAGAATAAATTAAGAAATATTCATAAAGGTAAATTTTTTGCATATGTAGTTCTAATGTAATGTTTTTGCGAATTAAGGGATGATTGATTCTTGGATTTGGATTGTGTAACAATATGCTTCTTCAAGGATCACGTGCAGTGATGATTCCTGAAGATGTCGTGTTCGGAAAAAGTCGGATTTGACACTGTCCAATCCCAAGAATCGTGATTCCTTTTTTATGTCGATACAAACGCAACACGGAACTTGATTAGCAGATAAGTAATCTCGTTTTCATTTTTGCACTAGCTGTTCACATTAGGCCCCGCATAGCTAAAGGTGGACCGAAAATGCCTCCCAACACATTCACTGTTGACCATCCATGCATTATATTGGTACAAACAAAACAAAGGCTCAGGCATAGAAAGGGAAAGAAAAGATCGTATCCTTTATTTATGGGACGAATTAATACCGTACATGAACAATAACATTTCAAAATAAATTACTATGTCGATGATGTCTTGACGGGGCATGCTCGCTATCTTTTATTTATTTATTACATGGGACAAATCATCTTGATTTTTTTTCTTATAGTATTTATAATTTTAGCGAATAAGTGGATGTGTTTCTTAGCTAAAATTATAAAAAATAATTTTGAGCAATTGGAAAAAATAATAACGTTGTAAATACTGGAAACCTCCTGAAATAGTCAGTAATGTATTTTTCTAATCGAGCAGTATTCTCACAACGTATTGTGTTCTATGTCATACTAAAATTTTCAAATGACGCTCATTTGAAAATTTTAGTATGACAGGAAAATACTCAATGTATAAATATATAAAATTTTCAAGATGTAATAATATATTATTTTTTATTTTTTAGTACCTTTGATTGAAGTCGATTTTATTTTTTTTATAAACTCTTTTTATTAATAAGTAGTGTATGACATGGTTCGTTAAAAAAATGTTGGAAGCAAATCAGCAACGAAAGAAGGACTAGATATCCATGTAGGAATGGTTCTGGGTCAGAGCCGGATTAACACAAACGGGCAACAGCCCTAGGGCCCTACCGTAATCGGTAAACAAAAAAGGAAGGCAATTTTTATGCATTCCAATTACAACTTTCTTTTTATTTAGGCTAATAGCACAAATTATTCTTTGCTTTATTTCTTAACAAACACGAAACTATCCAAAGATGTGATATCATAAAATAGTGAGGCTTAATAAAAAGGTTGTTTGTTTTCACCGCATGAGTCTAGTTTTTTTGTCTTTAACTGTGTGATTTAGGTAATTCAAGTCAAAATTATACTGGTTTTAAGGTTTTTATATCTTCCAATAGGTTTTTTTTTCAGTATGGTTGAATTTACCTCTAAATTGCAACTATAAAAGTATACATAGTGTTGCAAATAAAATGTAAAAAAATCAGTAGATATGCTTTTTTACACATTCGGGGTTAGCTTAAATCATTTTTAGGTCTCTGACAGTGAGTCCTTTAAAAATAGGATCAGAACTCTTATCTAATATGCTTCATGATACTAAATTTAGAAATATTGCCATCCATACTCAATACAGTTTAGATCAGGCGATCTTGATGGAAGACGAAGACTATTAATTCTCTGAGTTTAAAAATTTCTATAAGCATAATAGCAGCTCTGTCTGAACGAGTTAATTTTTAAAAAAATTTGCTACCTTCCTAATTTTACTGAGTGAGGTCCGGCCTAAAAAAATCTGCTTTCTCGATTCTTAGGTGGTTTTAGAAGGTTCTAGAAGGTAGGCAGGGTGTTTTCAAATTCTAAGTTGACGTAATTGAATGAGCTAGCGAGCCAAAACAGATTATTTCTAAAGAAATTTAAAGATTTATAAAAAAATACTAAAATTACTCGTTAGATCATTGTCTTTAATTTTTAAACTTTAAAAATATATTCTCGCCAGCGGCTCATTTTTGTATGCATACACTCCCGTCATTTTCTTATAGTGGATTTTGATATAAACTTGCGAACATATATTTGTAGTAGTAACTGATGAGCATGCTAAATAAAGTGGTTATAAGAGTTTTGTAATGGCTGAAATATTGTCTACTACTTAATTATTATATATAATTAAAAAAAAATTAATGGAACAGACGCAGTCAGCAGTCGCTCGAACTGCAGTATGCGCGGCAGCTCTAAACCCTTTTGGGACCACCATCCATAGGTGGAGGTTCTTATCTCGATATCTCTGGCATCGGGCATTTTTGTCTGTGGTGGTATTATTTAGGCCTTCGCATCCTCTAACTAATGACATGTTGCATATCATCGGACAATGTCAAAAATCACCTGTCAACCGTCATTTGTCAAAACTTTGGGCAGGAATTGATTCAAGATGATGTCATATGCGCCAATCGGCCGCGCAGTTTGTGAGAT